>VKOC01029210.1:0-18900 GCA_009364415.1 Spea multiplicata
GTTAAAAATGCATGTCTAGCCCGTATATGTGATGGGGGAGGAGAGGTTTTCAGCAACCGCTTGGCGTCCTTCTGTCTCCTCTGCTCCCTGCCGCCACACGCCTCAACGCTGCCCCGACTGCAGTGGCGGGAGTGTGAGGCGTCTGTCTCGGTGCCGGCACTTCACTCTGAGCGCCGGCATATGACTATGACATAAAGACTATAAATCTTTAGGAATTACTAGCCTGTTTTACCAATTTCAGAACATTGTTCTCCAATATTCTAAAATGGTAAATGTTCTTTCTTACTGCGCCTACACCCAGAAAACCTCCCTCTTTGTAGTTAGTATAGGGGCCTACCTCTTGTAAAGGAGACCCCTCCCACAAATACCAGCTGAAAACAGCCTTTACACTTGTCAGTTGCTTCTGGAAGTCTCCGTATTACACAACCTAATATGTTCCTAGCTTTCTCCCTGGTTTGTTATATGGATTGCTTACTCTTAATACATTTAAATAATGAAATCCATGTTCATTCCCTCAGCAGCATCTGACATTATAATGCCCATAAACCTGTATCCTACCTTTGGATTTTATGTCCCAAATGCACTATTTTGCATTTGCCCACATAAAACTGAAGCTGTCATAAACTTGTCCATTATTTCACATTACATAAATCCAACGCAATGCAAAGTAATTTCTCATAACAGCACAGCTTTTGTGTACAGTATATTTTATTATAGTGGAGCTTTGTGACACAAGCTTTCTAGAAAGCATTTTAAAAATGTTAATATAATCCAAAATCTATTTTTTCTCGACAAAAATGTGATAAATGTAAACATGTTATTTTTATGATATTTTATAGCACTGTTTCAGGAGTTAACACCTTAAGGATCAGAGCTTCTTTAAACTACCTGATCATAGCAGTGTTTTTGCTATGTCTTTCTTCAACTATTATTTCCCTCTTTCTCATTTAGCACACCCACAAAAGTTATTTATTATAGTGCTTGTTACATGTTAATACATGTAAGTTTTTTTCTATGGAAAAATGTAAAAAAATGTTTTTAATACAAAACATGTATTTACCTTTTACAGGTGTATATATCATCCCCAGCTAGAATAAATGTGAAACAATACAAAATATATAATAATTAACTTGCCCTGATGTTCCTGAGATATAACGTGAACTTTAAAAGCGGCCAAATCAGCAGCTTGATACATTCGGGGGGGAAAAGGAACGCACTGGTAAGCTCTGCAACACAAAAAAAGGCCTGGACATCCACGGAAGACATCAGTGGTGGATGATCATCGGATCCATTCCATGGTAAGTGTGCTTATATAAGAGCAGAGCAGGCAGGGTATCCATTAATTTCACTGCTTAATGTGAGACTCTCCAAAAGTTTCGATTTAATTTTGATCATTACTTAATATAATTAATTGAATTAAGATAATACAACCAGTCCGTTACTAAGCTAATTTTGACTCTTTCTTCCATCCATTGGTCTCAAATTCCCTATTGAATTTGATCTACACATTTATTTCTTGTTTATATGGCAACCGGACAACAAATTGGATTTTTGAAAACAAAAATGTTGGAACAATTTCAACAAAGGCGGACAAATTTCGTCAAATATGAAGAAAAGTTTTCCTCTGTAAATGAACAGGAATTTTCCACCAGCACCCAAGTCTGGAATATTTATCCTGTAAGAATTCAGACTGATTTCCCCTGAGTCATACTGATGCTCTTGGTGGGGAATTTTGTTCTTGCCAGTACACTGCATCCTGGGAAATAGAAAACGCCAGCCACTCAAATTATTAAAACCACGTAGGTTGGATTGACCTGAAGTGCATTCTCATTTTTTTCTGCGGATATTGTTTTAATACAGTCTCTCTTGGCCCTTCGGTAGGACACTGGCTGATAACATCTGGTCCTTGTATCTTTTTTTACCAGGTGTTTGTACACTCTGTAACACTACAGCTTCCCTTAAATCCTCTTCATAAGCACTTGTTGGAGTTGGATATTGCTTTGTGCGGTTGTGCTTTATCAATCTGTAATGAAGGTTTTTAAAAGTACTTAAGCAGTGTCTGTCATGCCATATCCATATTCAACGTCATCCTAACCATGCTCTTCACATCCCTCAAAGGAAGAAGACAGACCAGATTGACTTTTGTCTTGTTGAAGCTCTTTTGCAAAATCAGCCTTTTGGCGCTAAACATTTAATAGTGACTACATGAACAGAGGTTCAATTTGGGGTTAATTAAGAAGTTCAAACTAAAGCAAAATGCATGTTGTGCTTCGTCAATGTAGCCATTGTACCATTCTTTATGACACACTCAAAATAACTAAGTTAAATATTGAATCAAATGTGAACACAGTGTCCTGGGATAAAGGTAGTTGTACCAGGTCTTATAGTGTCTCATCACTAGCAATCAGGGAAAATAACTAAATAAATGGGAAAAAGCATTTTTTTTTACAGTTCAACCATTTTTATTAGGGTTCATGGTTCATCAGAGAGAGAGAGAAAAAAAACCCATAAAAGATCTTCACATTGGTTAATACACAGTTGTATATGAATCATTTCCATATCTTTGGTGAACGTTTTACAATGCACAAGAAGAGGACCTCTATTCAAGTCTTGTGAAGTGGACCCAACGCAAAGAACATTACCCATACCTTTACACACAGCGGAAGTGCTAGATCAGGTCATTGTTAAAACATTTAGAACAACAGATCATCAAAGAAATATCATAGAATAACTTCACATTGTTTGGTACTAAGTTGTATATAGTATCATTACACTGGTTTAACCATTCCCATACTTTCACTGGACATTTTATTACTTGATGTACAGATCATAGTGAAAGGGACCTCTGATGAAGACTGGTGAAGTGGATTCCACTCAAAGTGTTTTTCACATGAGATGACATTTAACATTTAAGTAATTGTTAAATACATTTTCAAAAATTAATACTGTGTGAATATTATCACGAGTACAAATAACTAACTTATTGAAACATAAACAAACATAACAAGAAAAGAAAAAAAGAAGTATGATGAAATATTGGCTGATAATACATTGCATTCTCCCTCTGGGATGACGATCATGGGATGCTTACTAGATCAAGCACTTTTTATTAGGATTTTATCACCTGGACCAGTCATTCTCCTGATCTATGTTATTCAGTTATTTGAGAGAGGTTTCTTCGCAGGCAACATTAACCATAAGAGCCATATCTTTTTAAATTATTCTAGAGAATTAACCGAAGAATGATACATTTCTTCCATGTTTCTATGCTCTTTTAGGGTTTTTTAGTATCCATTAGAGATAGAGGAATGGCATATTTCCATTTCCTCGGTAGGTTTAATTTTGCGGTGAGCAAGAGATTAATCTACCATTTTCTGTTGCAGTGGGGGAAATGACCCTGAATACATGCCAGTATGGAGTGCCAGTTCATGGCTGACATTAACCCTGATGTCAGGCCCCAACCAAAGTTATGTTAATAACCTTAAAAAAATTCGCCACATGGTTGAATATTTAGACAAGACCATCAAGCATTAGTAGGTAGTAAGATACTACCTAGTCCCACACACTCCCTCTAACATTCGTCATCCATTCCCTGAAACATTTCAGCTATACATTGCAGGTGTCTTACCACCGACACAGTATTGAGTGATACTTCTTATAGCCTCTTCTGCCTTGTGTGACTGCTTATATAGTTATATCTGTGGCTCTCTCTCACACTTAATGATGTGTCCTAGCTTGCAGGCATATGTGAGTTCCAGCAAGGTGGACACCGGCTTATATGGAGGTTCAACCAGACAATTAAAATTTCCAGGGTAAGTGGGAGAAATGAGAGTTAAAGTAGGTTGGTGCATGAGACCTTGGTATATTATTTTTTAAGGAATGATAGGGCTTTCTTTTGAGATTTAACTCTTTGTTTACAGTATAAAGGATAGGAAAATGAAAAAAAATGGTTTTGGTGCTTTTATTACTTTTTTTCAGGCACACAGTGTCTCCTCTTACTGGCTGACACATGACAATGGTATGACAAATAATACCTCCCCCATATATCGCAATAAAAACACAGACACCAACGACTGGCTGAAAAAAGGCCACAGGTTTTATTTGAAAATTACTGCAACATAACCATAGCAGCTAGATGTGCTGCAGCCAATGACAGGTTTACATGACACTTAATCTTGTTGAGCATACCAAAGGATAAATAACATAAAATAAACTAACGACTATGTAAACATTACATAGAACATAAAGTGGTAGCATGACCATAACCAGATCCTAATCCATCTAGGATCGAGGGCCCCGAGGCTCTGGCACAGGCGTAAACCATACTGAAAGCTACTGGCGTCTATGAAATGAACAGTAGCCTGACTTCACTCTCCTAGGGACCCCATGGGCACCCCATGCAGCTAGCTCCCAAAGCTACTGCTACCTGGGTTGGCCATACCCAAGCGGACCAACCCCCAGCTCTGGCGTCAGACCTCGGGTATCCCTGCCACATAGTAGAAATTTGATAGGGAGGGTGGTAACTTGATATTTTCTTTCAAAGAGGAAGTGGCACTGCCAGGGCATGCCATTATATAGACATGGCCCCTCCCCATAGAACCTAATGCTCATCCCATGCTAAGCCCTGAATGAGTACCAAATGAAGTGAAGAGGATGGGGGTATGTGATTACCCAACTGCAATGTATTGTGTGCCTCATGTCTAAGGTGCCTAGTATTAACAAAATATCTATTTAATTCCCTTGCTATAGGGTGAGTATTTTTTGTACCTACTAAATGGATGTGATCCTTTGATTTTGTAATTCTGAGCCTGGTTGTGGTGCTATTTATGAACCTGTTGTGTAGCTTTGGAACCTCCAGTATTATTTTTGATGGATTATGAGGTGCAAGGCTTCACCCATCTCTAGCTAATGTGGGTATCTTGCTTGCTCATCCCATTTTCAGGTATTTTAGATATATATTTCTAATGTTTAATATGCACTGACTAATAACAATAAGTAGATTGCACATACATCATTAGCTTATTTAACAAACGGAAATTCTAATTCGTAATAGTACTTGACATCAATTGGCGATTATGAAGAGCTTGAATATTGTAACATATAGAATTATTCAGACATGTGAAATGCACTCCTTACATGGCACTGTGGCTGGGTGGACAAGAGAAATGCATATTATATTCAGCCATTTTCCTATGAATTGATTTGTGTACCAAAAAAAGAAATGGCCCTCTTAAGCATTCCATGTATTAGAAAATTTCCCTCTACGGCTATTTGGGGAAGATTAGCTAAAAAAGGGTTTTCTCTACTTATATATATATAAGGCCCCGTTGCACCTCTTGTAACCTGAAATTTGAGAATCACAGGGTGGAGTGCGACTAAGATTAGCCACTTAAAAGATCTTTGTGAGAGAACATCATGTGAAGTTTCCTAAACTACATATTTTAGTTATCTATCAAAAATATGTATACCTATCTACCAGAAGACTGTCAAATAATTTAGACAAATAACCCTACTTGGTTTTTGCTTGACAAGTTGTATATGATGGCGCCTATAGTGATGCATACTTTTTCTTTGTGTTCTTCTGAACTAGCAGAAGCTGTACTATCTGACCAAGTTTCCAATAAACAGACACAGGAAAGTGACTTGAACAAGGCATTTACAGATAATCAGTGTTCCAACATATATATGGTTTTAGGAGATTATATAAAAAGGATATCACATGTTATATTTCTACAAGAGAAGAAACAGGCACATTAGAAAAAAAGTAAGGCAAGATGATGATAAGTTACAGTGATATAATAAATCCAGCTCTGCCCTATTCCTTATTGGTCTTTGTATGACAAAATAAAATATGTCCCAGCATAAAATAATACGAAATGGGCTGATGATATACTAGTGGTGGAAAACAGAACTGTATAAACAAATATATTGGAAATTTAAATGAATTAAATGCCACCAAGTGGCCTTTATTTCCAAGTGTGGATATATAACATGCTCTTGCATCATTATGCATGAAATTACTTTAAATCCAAAAGCAGTGCTAGGAACAGTGATGGATTCAATCAACTCATCCATTTACATTAACATCTTTATGACCAGATATGAAAATATACACATTTTACAGAACAATAATAATCACAGTAATTTTACTTGAAAAATATTGGTGATGTTATTCTTTTCTGGAACAATCACACCATTTGATTGCATTTTCTACTATCCAGATAAAATTGATATTATTATAAATAAAAATATATCACAGATTCTCGCATCAAAGTAGGGATGTCATTGTCATTATGCATTAAGGTGTTACGTGTGCAGATACAATGTGTTTCTTTATGCTTGAGAAATCTGCAGAACAGAAATGGGAACATACTGCTACATACTTGTTTAATGAAGATAATTATATTAGCTTTCTGTAGAAAATATGTTTTACGTAAAAGAATGAGAATTGAAATCTTTCATCATTGCAAACTATGCATGCATATTAATATTAGCAGTAATAATGTACAATTGAAAGGTTGCCCGTTTACAATTTTGTGCAAACGTATCCACAACCACCAGAATCTTTTTCAGCAAAAGGCACATAATGTAGTTAACAATGTGTAACAGGACCTGTGTATTCTGATTTGTAGATGTTTTGTACATCTCCATGTACAGTACATGCAGTTTAGCCAGGAAGCAGAAAAAATATTTATTATCTGTAAATTTTATGCATTTTTAACAAAGAGAGATGCAAAGTAAACCTACATTTCATAAGCAGTTTGACTCTCGATTTTAAAAGTTTGCTTCCCTGTCAGATGCTTTTTTATACAACATTCAGACTGGCATGACCATCTAATTGGGCTGCAAGGGCAATTTCATTCATAATTCAATGGCAAAATGTCACTGTCAGGCATCATTATTCTTATTATTTAAGTCCTGTCTGTTGTCTCTCATCTGACGGTCTCCATGGACAGTAAGGTTTTACTACAAATAGGCATCAACTATAGACTTCAGGGCATTTAGTGATTTTTCATTATAGTCAATGTCAAGCTTGTTTGCAAAACCTTACAGGGGAAAAATGACCCATATATGCAGCTAGGGCTATAAACACAAATGATGGAATCTACCTGATTGATACAATCTTAAGTAGTCCTATATTAAGTTAATCAACAGGGTCTGTTCTGCCTGCCACTATCAAGCGATATAAATCCAATTTTAAACTAGACCAAAAATATGTGTATGGCTTTGTTTAATAACGAAGGTTCTACATCTCTAAAGTGAAAAATAAAATATAAAAATATAATAACATATGGATGTGTACTTGGATGTGTGTGAGCATGCATGAATACTTTCGTGTGTGAGCATGCATGAGTACTTCTGTGCGTGTGTGTGTGTGCATGGATGTGTACTTGTGTGTCAGCGTGGATGTGTACATGTACATGTCTGTGTGTTTGATCATGCATGTGTACTTGAGTGTGTGAATAAGCATGAATGTGTAATTGTGTATAAGCATGGATGTATTATTGTGTATGTGTGTGAGCATGGAGTCTAATTGTGTAAGTGGGGTGAGATGGAGTGTGTGTTAGTGAGTATGAGTAAGTATGTGTCATTTGTGTAAGTGTGTTTACATATGTTGTATGTTGTAAGGGGCAAAAAAAAGACACAAACCAGTTGTGTGGGCAATGATGGCACAGATCAGCTGTTTTTAGCCCGGATATTTTATAAAATCCAAAGAAGGTGACTGCTGCTATGCTGGCGAAAGACCAAACTGATACATGTGGCCCAATACGCTCTCACAGAGTCGCAGTGCACTAGGCAATTGCAGTGCAGCAGAGGTCTTAGTACCACAGCTAATTGCCCCAGAAATTCCAGACACAAGACATATGGAAAAAGGCAGGACCGCTTTTAAAATGGATTTGTGGCAATATGATTCATAGATGGGTGTAAGTATACACAGTAACATGCTTTGTGATGGTTTTAAGTATAACTATGACCTATATACAAATATACTGCATGCATCACATATTAACTGAATATAGACATAGCTCATTGATTTATATTACTCAGGCTTTTTCAGGCTTTATTCTCTACAATGAAGGCTTGTATGAGATTAGTTTATACCCACCAACTACTATTTTGTCTCTTTTCAAAATAAAGTTGAGGTTGCAAAAGGGGCACAAAGAAAATTTCAAGGAACCGTGCGGTTATCATATGAAATAACCTGTGATGGCTGGAGTGTCTTTTTAATAATTTGCTGCGTCAACAGGACTTAAGCTTTTTGGTGCTGAGTGAACCCTTTGGTTGTAAGGATTTTTGCTACTACTTGCAGTACTTATTGCAAGACACACAGCTGGTTATACATCTCTAGATTATCTGCAGGGAGCAGGGCCCTCTTTACCCCTTGTTTCTATATGTCGAATTGCTATGTCATAATAATACTGTTAATAATAGTATTAATAATTCCATATATATGTATATTAGACTTGGGTGCCGGCCAAGTCTTCGTGTTCATCTTTGTGAAAAAAACCCTCAAAACTTGGTATTCCACGAATATTCGTCTGTTCCCGGGTTCTTCGGGCGACAATTTGTGTACGTTCTTCGTGTTCATTTCTTTCTTTGTTTTTTGCTGTTTCTTTCCCTGTTTTGGGTTTTTTAGCAGGGATTAATACAGGGTTAACCCATTAACAATACCCCAGGCCAAGTTGCTCTAAGGTGTACCTTGCCCTGCACTTTGTTAAGGGGGCTAAAATCCCTGTTCCTCCGAGGCCGAGTTGCACCAGGGCGGTTGTCTATTCGTGTTTGTTTTCATGTTCTCCCCAATACAAATGCACAAGTGTATGGTCATAAAGGGATGGACATGGACAGCAACAATACTTAGGTAGGCTGTGGCATTTAAGCAATGCTCAATTGGTAGTAAGGGGCCCAAAGTGTGCCAAGAATATGTCCCCCACACCATTACACCACCACCAGCGTGAACCGTTGATACAAGGCATGACTGCAGGAGAGCCTACCTGGCAGCCATAACCACAATAACAGACGTACACCAAATGTAATTTTAACGACTGAGTTTATTTATTTCTTAACAATGTCAATAAAAGTCAGATATGGATTAATTTGTCCACGGTGCAATCCAACTTGCATCTCCGCACCATAACACTAACGCAATTAAAGTGTCTATGGTTAAGTACCATTAACCCTTTCAAGACCGGGTCGTACCTGGTACTTCCGGGTCACGGGTCACCGGCAGACCGGGGCGTACCAGGTACGTCACAGCCTTTCCGCGATCCAGCGTCGCTTTGAACGCTGGGATCGCGAGGGGCGGCTGCTACTGACCAGTGGGTGTTCCCAGCGATCAGTAGCAGCCACCCCCCCTCAATTCCGTGCACGTGATCGCTTTTCAGCGAATCATGATCACGGAATTTAAATATTTAAAAACATACTGCGGTCTTCAAGTGAAGACGCAGTATGTAATCGCCGGTCTGGAAGGGGTTAACCCTTCGTAAACTTCACACCAATGTGTTGGCCGCTTAACAAACGCCCCCTTTTAACAATTAACCAACCACCATCAAACTGAAACAGTAACCAATGAAACCGTCAATGAATAACACCATCTGGCATAGGCATGTAAACCGTATACCCGCTGTGACTGACGGCGTCCTTTGCCCATCATCCCGTGGCACCAATAGGAATCTCATGGGCCCCTAGCCCAAGGAGTGTCTTGCACTTAAGCCCGAAGGCTTGTGCACCAAGAGCCAACCATCCCTAAAGGTGAGTAGCTCTAGCACCATGCCAGCATAAAACCTCCACAAGAGAAACAAACACGAAAGGGGAGTGTGGGGGGGAATATTTTCTGACCATAGCCAGTTAAAGAATAATGCATTACCGTGTAGGGAGCTAAATTTATAGTCCATATTATGGGGGGTGTCACCAAGGGCTGCTGACCAACCCCGAGTAACCCCCTAATCAGAGATTTACATATAGCTGGGCAGATTAGTATAGTTAACTACAAAGGGCAAAAGGTGAAAGTGGGGGAGGAGAGGAAGGGCAGCCCAGGCCCCCCAGTCATGGGCCCATGCGTCCATTTCTCTCCCTCCTGGGCTGTGCTGGATGGATCCATGCTTTCATGTTATTTACTCCTACCCTGCCATCTGAATGTTGCAACTGGAATCGAGACTTATCAGACCAGGCAATGTTCTTCCAGTCCTCCATTGTCCAATTTTGGTGAGGCTGTGCGAATTGTAGCCTCAGTTTCTTGTTCTTAGCTGAAAGGAGTGGCACCCGGTGGGGTCTTCTGCTGCTTTAGACCATCTGCTTCAAGGTTCGACGTGTTGCGCGTTCAGAGATGGTATACTGCATAGCTTGGTTGTAATGAGTGGTTATTTGAGTTACTGTTACCTTTCTGTCATCTTGAACCAGTCTGCCCATTCTCCTCTGACCTCTGACATCAATAAGGCATTTCCGTCCACACAACTTCCGCTCAACATCCCCTTTTTCAGACCATTCTCTGTAAACCCTAGAGATGGTGTGAAAATCCCAGTAGATCAGCAGTCCGTCTTTTAAGTCACTTAAATTCCCTTGCTTCCCCATTCTGATGCTCGGTTTGAACTTCAGCAAGTAATCTTACCTAATTGCATTGAGTTACTGCCTGTGCTTAACAGGCGTACCTAATAAAGTGGCCAGTGAGTGTATATATATATATATACTATAATATATATATATATATATATATATATATATATATATATTAAATTACATCTCAATGGCAGCTAAATATATATGCAGAAAACTACAGCCAACAGCATTTTATGTTATACTTCTTCCTACACCTTGTCTGATGGGACCCATCTTGAAGTTGGAAGATCATTTCAGTGCTTTTGTTTCAAAGGACAGCAGAAAGCCCACAACATTTTTTCCAAGACTATGTTAGATAAAGTAAAGAAATTACAGTCTTACAATTAAATCTCTGCTGAAAATGTAAAAAGGCAATGAAAAAGTCATCACACCCACACAAGCACGCACAAGGCCAGCGCTATAAGATGTTTCATGTTCAAGAAGTGATCCATTTATTTTGTTTGTTGAATAAATTGAAGAAATTGATTGAGCCCTTTATTCCTCAGCAGGTTTACCCTGCCCACAAATTACAATTATTTATCTCCGTACCTGTCTTTCTGTGGAGAAAGAAATAGCTTGATAGGTACTAATGGTTTTCTTCACCAAGAAATTTGAAACTTCAATTATCTCTACAAGATGACAAAAGCAAACGATAAGCTTTGTAAGAGTGACCCCATGTGGTTGAAACATGAAACTAACACTAGATGAATTCATATTCTATCACATTATTAACCTGTTCCTATTGCAGGTTTTAGCATAACCGCATGTATGTATTAAAATTACCAATAGCATGTACTTTTAACTTGTCAATCATTATAATTGTTTAAATATATTACTTCCACAATTCCATATATTTGAAGCTGAGATCTGTGTCTCAGGGTGGCAGAACCAGCATTATCTAATAAATTCCCTGTTCCGATGTCGTCTTCATCAACGGAAAGTAAGTTAAATAAACTCAGTGGCCACTCATGAGTAAATATTCTCACATATCGGCTGTGTGGTACTTGCTATATAACATCTTTACATTGTGTCTTCACATTGATTATGCTTATATCTCAGTGTGTTTGAGCAAGACTCACCCAGCTATAACAGATAGATCTACAGATTTAATCAGGTCCAAAAACACAGCGAAAGATGAAGGTATTTGGATGTAAGATTACTTAGATGATTGTTCTTTTATTCTGTCAGCTCTTATTAATATTATTCTGTATGTTCTGTCTTTAAATAGTTCATTCTTTTTTTTGGAAACTATTGGATATGTGAAGCCCTCTAGTGGCATTGAGTGAACAACACAGCAGGAACACCCTGGTGCAGTAAACAAACGTCACAAACAGTAAATATTACAAAGGAAAGCATATCTTAAAATAAAGCACTAAAAATAACCAATTGATTGAAAAAGCAACATGCTATCCTGGGGCAAAACTGGGGTTATATGTTATTTTTACCTTATATCCCTTATTTCCTACTCCGAATCACAATTCCAAAAAAAAAATTGCACTAAAAATGGGAGTCTATTCAAACTGGAGCTAGATTATATACAGCTGCTTCTATTTAGTGTATTGTGAGTACTTGCAAGTTGGTAAAAAATACAAAAATCTAACTCACCAATTCACTACAAAACTCGCACTCATAAAAAAACCCTGTTAATTAAGCCACTCCTAGTGTTTCTGCTATCTTCTGCTGTTTTGGTTTTTTGTTTTCTTTTTTTTTTAATTTTAGCCTAATGATAGCCTGCTTTACGTAAATCGACAGCTCTTTGGACCACATATTGAGAGTTCACAGCAACAGTTACCAAATGCAAATTCCACATTTGCAATCAGCTCCACACATTTTAACTGTTTAATTGTTAATAGAATAATGAGGGGACAGGCCACGCAAGGCCACGAAACAGCTTCTCAGTCAATTGTCCAATTACTTTTGATCCCATGAAATAGAAGGGCTACATAAAACACATGTTGTAATTCCGTAATCATTCACCCAGTTTCAATGTAAATACCCTCAAATTAAAGCACATTAAAGTCTGCAATTTCTTGATTGCTGTATTTCATATGCATTGTGGTGGTATACAGAGCCAAAATTATGAAAATTGATTAACTGCCAGTAAGGGGCTTGATGCAATGGTCCTGACTTAAGGTCGTGATCATAGCCAGAAAATAGATAATGGTCACTCTATAGACAATATGAAAGTATTCAATGCCTCTGACAAAAAACAAATGATCGTTCTCAGCCAAAATGCATGCAAGCATGGAGCAGTTAACACAGCAAATGTTTATCTTAAACCTTAACAGCCTATTTAAACCCCTGCATTATGTTTAATTGATTCTTGTAGGGTGTCTACATCAAGTTTAGTGAGGGCTAGTGGAATTCAGACGAAAGATTTAATGTTCTGAAATGTACAAGCAAAAATGCATCCAGTTTAGGTGGTGGAACAAACTATGAGGTTTTGTCAGGCTGTTGATTCGCAAAAAAAGTTGAATTTTCAGTCTTTTCAAGGTTGACTCAATTGATATGACTCCCAAGAACTCAGAAACTCCAATAGGTATAGTAACTCACTAATTGTCATCTTTAAGTTTATTAGTGAATTTAAACCTACGAATTTCCGTGAATCTAGGGATTTCCTCTCCCGTTAACCCCTGTGATGCTGAGTAGATAAAGTAGGCTAGATGGAGAAGCGACCAGGTAGTTTAGTAAATGAACAAATATTCTTTGTGTTGTCTGTCTTCGTCTACTTTTGCCACCGCCATGTTCGTTTCTTCGGTATTCGGCCTGAACAACGAAAACACACCATTCATTAACTGTCTGTGCCATCTTTGCCCCCAAACAGCTTGTCTGTTCCATCTTTGCCATTAAACTGCTTGTCAGGGTCTCCAGCCTGCCTGTGCCATCTTTGCCCCAATCAGTTTGTGAGTGCCACCAAACAGCTTGCCTGTGCCATCTTTGCCACAAACAGCCTGTCTGTGCCATCTATGCCCCAAAGTAGCTTGTCAGTGCCCCCAGACAGTATATCTGTCTTTCTAGTTTTATATTTTTCCACATCTTTTCCCCCACTTTTTGAGGTTTTTTACCTACCTTAAACATACTTCCTTTTTGTTGCTTTAATCAGGCTCTACATTTCTTGTCAACTTTGCAAATACCATCACAATACAAAGTATACATTTCAGTTCACACTTTAGATCATCTACAATGAAGCCATCCCCTTCTACCTTAAAATTGAATCCAATCAAATTTTTTGACAGCCAGAAACAATTCTATGGTGCCAAATGCATATTCTGTATCTCTTTCAGAAAATGTCAAACTTTTCACCTGCATTGTCTTACTTTCTATGTCATTTCAATCTGCAATATGTCATTGTATCTCCCCATACACTTAGGAAGCATATCAGAAATAATTCAGCCATGATCTTACTGTATTTTGGCCAACATTTTGATAGCATCTTTAGTGATAAAATGTACCTATATTGGGTATCAACTTTGAAAGAATAAATCCCTACTTCAAATATCAGACTGTCTAAACATTGATTATATCGATATTCTATCTTCTTAAGTAGTTATGTTTGGCATTCCCCAACAGTTTTCATCTCCAGGGCCATATTTGTTTACCCAGGGATATATCCAATTAAACACAACCCTGCTTATGTCTGATACTAAAATAAAAATCAGATTCGGGATTTTATAATTAACTGGACTCCTCAGTAGTTCTCAGTAGGCTAGCCCTTACCACTTTCTTTTTTTATTTTTGTGACAACCATGCATGGGATACATGGTAGGCAAAGTAAACACTAGATGCCAATTAAATGTCATATACATTTCTGGGAACTTCCCATGGTAGGCTGCCAAGCCCTATCCCTCTATTTTGGGTAGGGACTAGGGGTACATGTGTGTGTGACTTAATTCACCTCCCCTGTATGGTGAAAGAGGAAAATGAGCTAATGACCTGGTGACCTACTTCACCTGGAGGTTCCAAGACAGACATGGAGAGTTCACTAGTATGCTTATATATGGTAACACAGTAATTGAAAATTGTGTGAACACACCTCCAAATGCTAAATATCAAATTTAGATCAGTCATTGCAGCTCCCAGGCCTTTTCTAACCATTGCACAGATTGAATAACCGCTGGTAGGTGACGTCACCGCATGATGTCACACAGCCCTACCATTCGGCTGAACACAGCTCCATGTAACATTCTATCCTTACCATAAGTCAGCTCCAGCACTGGCTTAGTAAATGCCATTGGCGGGTGCCTTTTCAGGTCCCATGTACATGTGTGGAAGGCGTTCCCATTTACTTTAATGAGAGTGTTTTCCTGACACTGATTGGCTGCTTCAAGCAGCTAATTAGTGTAAAGAATTTTCACACTACGGAGCTGGCCAGCTGCAGCGTCCACCTCACTAAGTACTTTTTTCAGTTTTTGAGGAATACGTCTTAAAGTACTCATAGTACTTTAATATGCCTTTGTCACGGAAGCCTCCGTGCCATGGGCTCCTGGAGGGGGCTGAGTGCCAGCCTCCTTACTACAGACTATGGGCCCTGGTAAAGAGTGCCATGTTATCCTTTTGTGTGTTATTAATAAAAATGTATTTTCTTATTTCCTAACCGTTTACACACAGCTCACTAAGGTCTGGGAGATAATCTAATCAAGACAAAGTGTATTTTAGTGCCATGTCTGTATCCTTTTGTATTGTTAATCCCGGATATATCCAGCCGTCTGTGTCTAAAATAAATCAGTTCTCCTCTTATTGCACCTGAAGACTAGTCTTGCCTGGTTATTTGGGTACTGGAGAGTGATATCGCTTTGCTTTGCTTGGGGATATTGCCTATGGATTGCAGGGAATTATTGTCCCATTCCAGGGCCCATAGTCTGTAGTAAGGAGGTTGGCACTCAGCCCCCTCCAGGAGCCCATGGCACGGAGGCTTCCGTGACAGCATTCTTCCTTCATGGGGCTGCCAGAGACATAAAACCTGCCTTGAACGAAAGGTGGTTGAGGACATTTTAAAGCAAACAAAATCTGAATTAAACAATGTTTTATACGGTGCCATGCATTTGCATTATGCATGTTTTTAAACAATAGCATATGTGGATTTAGGAAACCAAATTTATGTTTTAGAGTAATATAATTGTTATGTAACATCAACTTGGTAAACAATTATTCATTTAACTTTGACTCTGATAGTCTGTCTGAAATGCAAAATGCCTTATAAGCAAGTGTCAAAATCTAATCAACTTCATTTTATATCCCTCTGTAAAGCAGAATCCCATTTATTGGGAAGTATGACCTCATGGCAGTAAAAATACAAAATGAAATCCTAAGTACTGAGGTTTTCCTCCAGGTCTCTGTCAGAATCTCTACTGTGGTGATAAACTTTATGGTTCAAAGTTTATGTCACATTTGCAAAGAGGTTCTATACCACAAATTACCACGCCAAAAGCCATCACCTATTATGATCAGAGAACACTATCATAATTCACTTGTTCTAAACGCATCATGTTACCCATTCCATTAATGAAGGTGGAATTGCTCCAGAGAGATAATAAACATCATTTAATTATTTTTATGCAAAAGCATCTATCATTCATCACCTCTATTAGAGTTCTTATATATGAATAAATTGTAGCAATAAAGCTAATTGATATGGTTGGCTCATAATATCCTCAGATAGGATCAGGCTGGTAAACACAAAGGGAACCATACTCTTAACGGACATTCACTCTTATCTATATTCTACATATAAGAAAATAGTTTTTAAAAACATTTCCTAAATCATTTAAAACATGCAGAATGCTCCAGCAACCCAATGATTAAATGTAAAATGTATGTCAAGACATTGTAGTGTAAAATCTTCTGGGACAATTAGTCTAACCATTTGGGTGATGGATCTGTATTTTTGTGTATTGGTCACCACAGAAATTAAAGCGCTAAAAGCAGTATTCACTTCCTTACTAGATCTTTGCATATTGCAGAAAAACACCTATTAGCATCACATTATGTGACTTCTTTTTGACAAGGTCATCCCTTCACAGGTAGCTGAATGATGTAATACATATATTAACAGTTGGGTCCGGAAATATTTAGACATTGACATAATTTTCATAACTTTGGCTCTGTATGCAACCACAATGGATTTGAAAGGAAACAACCAAGGTGCAATTGAAGTGCTGATTTAATTCAAGGGATTGAACAAAAATATTATATGAAACATTTAGGAATTGCAACCATTTTCATACAGTGGCCTAATTTTAGGGGCTCAAATGTAATTGGTCAAATCAACACAATCATAATAAAATGTTCATTTTTAATACTTTGTCGAGAATCCTTTGCAAGCAATGGCTGTTTGTAGTCTGGAAAGCATGGACATTACCAAACGTTGGTATATATATATATATATATAATTTGGTTTTCCCATCAAAATCACTCAACACACTGCCATTAATGTCTACAGCTTGGCAACAAAAGTGAGTAGACCCCTAAGTGGAAATGTCCAAAGTGGGCCCAATTAGCCATTTCCCCTGCCCGGTGTCATGTGACTTGCTAGTGTTACAAGGTCTTAGGTGTGAATGAGGATGCAAAGTCAGTGTTTGAAATAACAGCAATGGTTCTTTATTCCACTTAACAGTAAAGGTAGGCAAAAAAGGCACAGTACCGTTTAGAAATCCGTGGTCTGGGGTAGGAGAATATTAACAAAGTCCATAAACAAGCCAAGGTCAAAGTCCAGTGAATCAAAAAACGGGTATATCAGCAAATTGGTGTCAGCAAACGGGTATCAGCAAAGTTCAGGAAGGGACAAGAACAATCACGTAATGAGGCATAGGTGCTGTGGGTTTAAATAGCCCGCCAGGAGATAGCTCCTCCCACCAGTTTCAGAGATCATCTGTATACCTCTATGGAGTAGTGACCTATCTGTCACTACCCGCCCTGCCCCTGCGTCATCGGAGCACAGGACAGTCCTCCTCGCCATCATTCCACATGTGACGTGCCTCCTGTGTGGCATTCGCTGCACTGGAGCCCATGGATGCAGCCTAACATAGGCCAGAGTGGTCCATACAACCGGACGCCCTACGACTCCTCCATCGGACAGAGACCCCTGCTGATGACGGGGAACTGAGGTAGGACCCTGACAACTGGTCACTGAAAGTTCAACATGGCACCCCATGGCAAAGTACTCTCTGAGGATGTGGAAAAAAATAATTGTTCTGCATAAACATGGCCTAGGCCAGTGATGGGCAACCTTTTTGGCGTGGTGTGTCAAAAATCGGCAAAAAATCGACCAAACCACACATATATACCAATCCACACATATATACCAATCCACACATATATATGAATCACCACATATACACAATCCACACATATACACCAATTCCACATATACACCAATCCACACATATATACCAATCCACACATATATATGAATCCACACATATATATACCAATCCACACATATATACTAATCCACACATACCAATCCACAGATTCCACACATACCAATACTCTCACTCTTACTGAATGATTTCCTACCTTTCCTCTTTTCTTCTTTTCTTACTACAGCGGTCAGCTACTTTTCTTCCTCTTCGCTCCTCTTCTTCTGTCTTCTTCCAGGTCAGAGGGCACTGTGGGCGCGGCTTCAGTGCTGTGCGCCGGGATCTGACAACAAACCCTGGCGCACAGCAGCAGTTGCCGCGCGGATTGCAAGGGAGCAGTATCGGAGGTCTTTAACAGACCTCCGGCTCCCTTGAGTGATTTTAAGCCGGTTCAAGGGAAGAAACCGGCTTAAAATCACTCAAGGGAGCCAGAGGTCTGTTAAAGACCTCCGATACTGCTCCCTTGCGAGCCTGCTCCTCCAGCGGCGGACATTACTGTCCGTCTCTGGAGGGGTGCCGGCAAGTTGATGAGCGGCACCCGGTGCGGACCACCCGGTGCGGACCACCCGGTGCGGACCGCCCCCCCATTTGGGGTGACACGCGCAGCTACTGCTTAGGTTCGCCATCACTGGCCTAGGCTATAAGAAGATTGTCGAGACCCTGAAATTGAGCTGCAGCACGGTGGGCAAGACCAGACAGCGGTTTCAAAGAACAGATTGAACTCAGAGCAGGTCTCACCATGGTCGACCAAAGAAGTTGAAATCACATGCTCAGCATCGTATACAGAAGTTATCTTTGGGAAATAGACTTATAAGTGGTGCCAGCATTGCTGCAGAGGTTGAAGGGGTGGGGGGGTCAGTCTGTCAGGTGCCTCAGACCATCGCAAGTTACACTGGTCTGAATGGCTGTCGTCCCAGAAGGAAGCATTTTCTAAAGATGATAAACAAGA
>VKOC01029213.1:0-14993 GCA_009364415.1 Spea multiplicata
GTGGAGGAGTATGTGTGTGGATTGGAATGTGTGTGAGAGTGATGGGTGTTATGCTGTACCATTTCCAATGTATTTTTCATTATATAATTATGGTCTAAAGTACATCATAACTCCCATCACTCTATACTGTTCCATACAGTGGCAGAGCTGGGAGGCAGAGGCCTTGCACCCCCACCGCAGGACTCCTGAAAGGTAAGTGAACTTCAAGAGGGAGAGGGTAGATAGTTAGGAGGGGGTAGATAGGGAGAATGGAGTGAGACGGGGTACATAGGGCAATCATACTCCTATCATGCCAAGTAGTCTACGAGTACATCCTGGAATCTGCGGGCATGATAAGAATGTGATTGCTGTTAATCATATATATATATTGTTATTTAATTGTTTTGTTATGTGTTATGGTGTGTGTGGGGGGGTTCATATTCGGTTTCGGCCAGGTAAATGCTGCACTTTCGGTTTCAGTCCAGAATTCGTTTCGGTGCATCCCTACTACTAAGCCAGACAATGAAGTGGTAGGCCTACACCACATCAATGTTTGGTGTAGTATATAGTGATTGGGGTTTTGTTACAAGTTTTGATTCCTTTCTTTTTTTGGGATGGGGGGGCGCCAGAGTAGTCCGCACAGGGCGCCAGAACACCTAAGGCCGGCTCTGACTGGGTGACAGTGTTCCATACTCACTTGATCTGCCACTCCAGTAGCAAATCTGGTGCTACTTTGTGCAGCCATTGTCTGGATATGCCCGGCTCAGCAATGCGAGTGTAAAAAAACATAATCAGATGGCCCCTAGCCTTAAAGTGTCAGGGGCAATAAAAACCATCACTTGCTTAAGGGCATACTGGTAATGTATTAAAAAAGCATAAATAATGTTTGCCAGCTTGAATATGGTAGTGTTCCCTAAGGTCTGTACAACCCGTAATACAATTACTGAAAGTCTAAACTGGCAGATTGTATGATGCTGTGATGTAGGAAATTTGGCAGTGCCTGTTTTACATCAGCTGAACAATAGAAAGTTTACTGTAGCTATAATCACGTATTTTGATACCACCAATTACAGATTTTTGAACTGTTAACCAAAATTGTCCAGAGCTATGTAATCCAGAGTATTTCAGTGAATGTTTTGTTGTTGTTGTTGTTGTTTTCTTTTCATAATCTACACTAAACTAAATAATGTAAATACACTCTTCATGTACAAAACAAAGTTGCCAGTTTATCATATGATATTAGAGTATCCATCTTATAACAATTATAACACTTTATTACACTATGGGGAGTCAATATTCCTAGCACAGCTGCAGACTGCATTTTCTAAAAGTCAGCTATAAAATAAGAATTGTTCCGGGGCTTTCTATGTGCATTTCAAGGGTCATTTATTGCACAGCAACCATGTTAAGCCAAGTGGCCCACATCCCCTTCACCTCCCCACCTTAGCTAAGACATATTTTAACACTTGCTGACTATAACACACAGTCAAAACATGCTCACTCACTCTAATCCATAGTCACTATTATTGAAACTCAATCAAACACACACAGAAGTCACTCTACCTCAACTTGAACCTGTTTTAAAGGCAGATGCACAACATGATTTGGCCCTCTCTGCAAGCTAGCCATCCAGAACAGGGCCTTGGGCCAGTCATATTCACCTTTTTATAAAAAATTATTATCCTTGTACATTTAAAGCACTTGGTGTCAACAGTCTTCATATGTATCTTTTCCAAAATCAAAAAATCAACTTACCAATGGAGGTTCATGGTTAAATAAATGCTTTTTGTATCCGGTTTCATTACAAGGTACTGGGATACATTCAACTTATTACTGGGGCTATTTTACACTACAGAAGAAGAACAATATGCAGGGCATTTTTTGTATGAACAAAGTTTGAAAAAATGGAAAAGAATTTTAAAAAAAATGTGCATTCACAGCTGACATATACGTATATATAAATTTACAGAACTAAGGCAAATTAAAAATACTCATAATATTCATTAAAGGGACATCAGCCAAATGCATCTCTGTTTGGGTGATGTACTCACTTCCAGCGCTAGCTCTGGTGAACATATGCTGTTTAGACCCCAGTGTGCATATTAAAAGTCTTTCCATTTACTTCAATGGGAACTCTTTCCTGCCACTGACTGACTGGTTGATATCCCACAGGATTTACCCGGATTGCATCCACTGGACTTACCAGGCTCTCACATTGCACCCACAGAGTCTCCTCTCATGGTCTCAGTTCGCCTCCTGACCTCCCCTTTCTCATTGTCACAAACGGGGTCCATACAGATGACTGCATTGGCCCAGCGCACCCAAGGATTGTTTGCAGGAGTTACCGTGCAGTAGCAAAGTTGGACAGGGCCTGGTGCAGGGCAACATACCAGCACCCTGACATAGCAGCAGATGTAGTCCAAAATAAAGCAAAGTGACATCCTGCAGGCACCCTGGAGCAGGCATGAAACATATCACTAGAAACACGTGCAGGATGCTGCAGGCTGTGAGTATGGAAGCTAAGCAAAGGATATAGCAGAAACATAACAAGTGAGGGGGACAGAGAGAGCAAGATACAGAGAGACCAAGCAAGAAACATAACCAGACAAGACATACATAATACAGGGCACAACAGGGAACAAGGCAGGACACCCCGCTGCCGGGGATACAAGACAGACACGCCCTGCCGTGGGAAACAAGACAATGACCCCGCTGCCGGGGATACAAACAGACAACCCCGCTGCCGACACTTTACAAGACAGGACACCCCCGCTGCTGGGGGCGGACAGGCACCCCGCTGCCGGGGATACAAGACAGGACACCCCGCCTAGCCAGGGGATAACAAGACAGGAACACCCCCTGCGGGATACAGACAGGACACCCCGCTGCTGGGGATAAACAAGACAGGACCCACCCCGCTGCCGGGATACAAACAGGACTCCCGCGCTGCCGGGGATTACAAGACAGGATACCCCGCTGCCGGGGATACAAGACAGGACACCCATCTACCAGGGATACAGGTTACATCAGACTGACACACATAAATACAGGAACTAGCCTAGGACTGTATGATAACTATTGGAGATTCTGTCACATCTTATGGCCATAGTATGCTTAGCCCCCACTACGCCAAAGTACTCCAATGACGGTGGGTCCTAACGCTAATCCCTGCTGACATAAAAATGAGAGACATACCTGTAGACTGCAGATTGAGACAAACAGAACACACAGGTGGGGCACACCTTATAAAGGAAACAGAACTGAACCAAAGAGTAGAACTAAAAGCAAGGAATGGAAGATCAGAACTGAGCATACGGACATCCAGGAGTGGATTAAAGCAAAACAGAGAAACTGAAGTAAGACAGATATGCAGCTCCGCAGCCTGGGTAGAACGTGACACTCATTATCTCTTTTATCTTTATCTCAGCTCTCCCCTTGCTCTTTAGCGCTCATTTTCTTTCCCTTTATCTCTTCATTTTCTATCTCTCCCAATTCTCTTTGACCCCCTTTCACATTATTTCTCCTTTCTGTTTATTTTTCACTTTCTTTTTTATGTCTCTTTATCCTCTCACCTTTCTCTTTATCACTCATCCTCTTCCTCTCTTACGTTTCTCCCTACCTCTTCATTTTGTCTTATCTCTCCCTATTTCCTTTGTCCCCCTTTCTCATTATATCTCCTCTTTCTATTTATCTCATCTCTTCTATTTCTCTTTATCTCTCCTCTGATTTCACTTTATCCATCCCTTTCTCCCCCTCTTCCCTAATTCTCATTATCTCTCCACTTCTCATTTTCCCTCCCAAATCTTATTCTCTCTCCTGTACCCCCATCTCTTTCCTTTCCCCTCATCTCTCTCTCTCCTCCTTTTGATCTCAGTCTCTCTTCTTTTTCTCTATGTCTCTCCTTTGCACTTACCTTACATTGTCTTCCTTTCACAATCTCTTTCCTTTATCCCTATCTCTACTTTTATCCGTTATTATATTTGGCATCTTTTCAGCATCTTCCCCTAGCCTCTCCCCCAGTTACTTACATAAGCAGAGGCACACATTTTTACACACACTCTCACATGTCAGCAGACTTACACAATCAAGCCAACACACATGCACACATACTCACATGCAATTACATATACACATCCATGATCACACACTGACACATATATGCTCACACACAAACATTTACACATACATATATGTGCATTCACACACACACACATCAATGCTCACATACACACTCTTACACCATCACATACATGATCATATACAAACACACATACACATACTTACTCTGACACAAACATATACTTTCCCTCTTCCCCCCTTGCCCTCTCCTTCATTTAATGGCACATATGGCACAGAGTGGTTCTTTAGGGGGCAAAAGTCAGCACTGTGGGACATGTTGCTTGTTAAGCTGGGGCAATTTTTGCACCGGGTGAGCTTGATCATGCAATTATCAGGCTAGTCTCCAAATATTTCCAGTGCTGCTTTTCATTCCTAATCTGACCCTGCTTCTCAGGACACCATTAATGAGGCACCTGTGTGGCAGGTGGGGCTGCTCAACCCTGCAAATTTGCACAGCAAAAAATACAGAAAGGGGAGTGCACAACCTAAAAAACATAAAAGGCATACACATTGTTCAGGACAACTAGCTTGTTTTAAAACCATAGAAACATATAAAACATAATTATTAGTGGTAACGTAAAAAAAACAACTATATAAAAATAGAAACAAAAGGATTTTTGTTTTTTTTGCAATTTAGCTTAGGATTTCTTCTACAAAGTGGGTGCCACTGCTGAACACCCCCTGAACACAGTAATACTCCACATAGATATTATTTGGGACTGCTGGACTGAAGAATATAAGAAAGAAGATGAAGAAAGAATGAAGGAAAGGAATGAAAAAGAGGGAGAGAAGAAAACAGATAGGGAGAGAAAAAAGAAGGGGTTGAAAGGAGAGAGGAAAATATGCGAAAGAGAAGAAAAAAACAAGGCAAGATAGAAAAATAAGAAGTAAAACAGAGAGCATAAGAGGGATAGAGAGAGAGAAGACAGAGTTATAAAGAAACACAGTGAACAAAAAGACTGTATTAATGGCAAGGTTGCCAATCCAAAGTTTTAAAAAGAAGATATATCATACAAAAGAAGACACAGACAATGGTTTTCTTGTAATATATCTCCTTGATACAACTAGGTCAGCAAGCCCCTTGACATTTGTAAGTCAGGTTATCAAAAAAGCCAAGAATATCAAGATTACACATTTTGAAAGTACAGGGAAAAAAGCTTAATTTTATGCAATATCATTCCACAGCTACTAAACTGAACAATCTTCTGTATTCAACCTAAGAACAGATTAAATAAAGCATATTAAATATGTATGCCTCTATTACTCTGTAGACCTCTTAAAAATAAACACAATAACAAAATATGGCCAGTGTACATAATGTGCTTCAGTTTGCAGCAAAGCCCCAGTAGAGGTATCTGAAGATGATTTGTTTTCATTCATAGGCTAAACAGTTTGCAAGCAAAATGAAAAATGATCAGCACTATTAAAATCTGTTAAAAATCGCCTTGTAAAAAAAAATCCACTGAGTAAAACCATTTTTTGCACTTTGCTTCTACTGTCAAACTGCTTTACGTTTAAATATTAATCCAGATATTTTTGAATAATGCTGCATTAGCAAACAGTAGCAAAAATAATAGTACTCGCACTACTGACTGTACCCTTGACTGTAATAAGCCTCAGCTGCTCTAACATTAAGCAAGTGTTTTACGAGTGTTTTACTTTGGATTTACCAGACTCACAGTGGTTTAGACATAGAATCAGTGTACACTGGGCAGTGATTATGAGGTATGCCCACCTATGTTTGGATTGGTGCCCTGGGAGTTGAATTGCTTCTTCATTTTCACTAAAAGTCACAATAGGGGTCTTTGAATCAAGCAACATATCTCCCCTACTTGTCGGGAATAATGTATAAATTATATGCAATGTGGTTTCATACAATATACAGACTGTTTGAACCTAGCATACCTGAGAATAGGAAAACCTTGCTAGCTACTGCTCAAGTATGTCTGCGCTCCAAATTTCATTCATATAAAAATAGATGTTACAGTTCTAGCTCAAGCAGTCATGTTTCATTCTCCAGCTAAAAATCTAACTTGGGCGGATCTAAAAGATACAATGGTTGCCCTCTCATAAGTGACAGATGGACACTGCAATGTTGTATACAACAATGCTTACTATTAAAATTTAGAATGAACCTTCCAAAGCTTTACTCCGTTTGAGTTAGGTATTCAAGCTTTCCTCCATTTAAAGCTTGGATAATTCACAGGGCACCGAAGGTGTTTGTTCAATAGAGGATCCTTTGCTCAATTACAAGAAAAATATAAACTGGGACACAGGGGGCACTTCAGGTATCTACAATTTCACCATTATGTTCAACATGATACCAAGTTAATGGAACTAAGAGCCAGCATTGCATATACTATTGCAATGAGGCAAAATACTAGAACATTTTGCCTCATACATAAAAGCAGCGATAACGATAACACGATTTGAGTAGAATATTTACAAAAGAGCCTTTTGTCACACATGGAAAGCCACAAGGTGCATTGTACACCAAGACATTTTAATGACATTTAAATGGATTGTGGGGGCATGGGTAAATTACTATATATTTAGTAGGAATGCTCCATATTGAGGGATGTCTAGAGGTCTATTATGGAGTATCAAAAATTATACAGCTCCATATGGTGTTTGATCCTACCATAGCATTGTTGAGTATCTTCTCCAATCACATTCCATGAAGTTCCTTAAAATTAGCTGCATACATTATGATGGCCCTTAAAGTTTTGGTTGCTTGGAGATAGAGGCAGGAAGGCATGTCCATGTTCACAGAGGTTATAGCGCTAATCAGACAGGTCTGGGTCACAAAATTTTCAATACTGTGCATTCATATGAGAAAATATGGTCACCTTGGGTAGAAGCTCAAATTGAATAAAGAGAGAAGCTGATATGTTATTGAGCGTTTCGTGAAGGTTTGTATGTCATTGACAATGGGTGGACAATATTCATACCCTCTCAAGGTTACCCGCTATGATCTGGGGCTACATAATTGGAGTGTTTCTTTTTCTCTGCACCTCTCTGCAACCTGAGTGTAAATGAATTTCCCTCATTGGATATTTTTGGATATATAAATATATTAACTATGGAATGTTCTTATTATACATGTAGAAATACTGTACACAGACAGACACTATATATAACATACAGCTAAACACATAAATAAGACACGGGAGACATGAGTTGGAAAAAGTGTAAGGCCACAGCGCTTTATTACTGTGACAAATGCAAGAAAATAAAATAAGAAAATATGAGATAGGTTATGTATAAATAACATGTAAAACCAAATAACATTTTGTAGGGATATCCCGCCAAATACTATATGGAGACCGTTGGGTCGGAACACCCTACCCTTTGAAAGTTCCCGTGGAGAAATTGAAATGAACATAAATGTTGGTATAACAACCAATTGAAAACATAGCATACCTATTTCTGAATATCCTCCATAAACCAAAGTCAGATACAGTACCCACACATTCTGGAACTCTCTACCACTATCAATCAGAGAGGCCCCATCTTTAGAGACTTTTAAAAAAAAGACTTAAAACCCATCTTTTCTCCCAATCCTTCAGATAATTCACTGAAGAAACGCGCTAGAAACGCGCTATATAAATACTTTTTGAAGACCGGCCCCGTATAGTTTACCTCGCGGTCAAGCTCTTGTACCCACACGCACCCCTTAATCATACCCGAGTCACACTATTTGCCATACAAATAACTATAAAACATTATTTTTATCACATTATTTGTATTAAAATGCCAGAAAGCAAAAGTGTTAAAAGGCCCTAATAAATTAAATACATTATACATAATGGAATCAAAACATTTGCTACTGAGGTTGGTGGGCGGTCCCGCTGACATCGGTGGCATTCCCACTGACGCCGGGGCCGTTCTCGCTGACGTCGGGGGCGTTCTCGCTGATGCCGGGGGCATTCCCACTGACGGCAACGGGAAGCACCCCCATTTTAAGGAAAAATGGGCAGGGCATGTCAAGACCCCGCTCCCACAACCCGGAGGATTTGGGTCTTGACTCACCCAGCAATCTCCGGGTCAAACCCCCAACTAACCCCCTCGCTTGTGTATTGATGCCCCCACCACTTTTGTATTGGCTATTGTGATGCCCAAGCACACTCTTGTCTATTGTTGATGCCCCTTACAGCCATGTGTATTACCCCCAGCCACACACCCCCTGTTTATATTGATTTTGTAATGCCACAACCCAGCCTCCCCTTTTCTAGAGATGCACCAAAATGAAAATTCTGGACCGAACCCGAGCAAATGCTCTGAAAAATACCCCTCGTCTTATAATCGGGGTCATCTTATAATCAGACCTCAAGTAGGTCTGACTATGAGACTAAGATCCAGTTCCAGATGCAGGGGACCTGTCAGAGATCACAGTTCAGTGATCTCTGACAGCCGGGGAAGGTCTGCACGATGGACGCAGACAACCACCCGCTGCTAACCGCACCTCCTCCCGGCTTCAGCTGAAGTTGTGTACGCAAATCGCGTAGAGCTCTATACGCTGCTCGGACTACCCACCGGGGACTCAGAAGCTCCGGTAAGTTTGGAGGAGGGAGGGGGAGTGTTAAATGGGGGGCATAAGGCATTTCTGGAGGCAGAGTGCTCTGTGAAATGCCTTATACCTCCCTATATGCCACTCTGCCCCATAATATGCCTTTTAACCCCCTATCGCCCTCTGCCTCCTGAAATGCCTTATACCTCCCTATATGCCACTGTGCCCCATAATATGCCTTTTAACCCCCTAAATACCAGAGTGGCATATAGAGGTATAAGGCAATTCTAGAGGCAGAGTGGCACATAGGGGGCAGGTTAAAAAAAAGGAAATCAAAACAAAATATTTTTCTCAATCATAGCTTTTATTTAAAAAAAGTTGTTTACATAGTTTCCATGCATTTAGTAAAACTTTTTTTCCTATAGGGTCGTCTTATATTCTGGCTTTTTCTTTTTTTTCATAAATTAATATTCAGATTTTGGGGGTTATCTTATAATCAAGGTCGTCTTATAATCGAGCAAATACGGTATATATGATTCACAGCAATCACACTGCTATCATGCCCAGGCAACCAGTACATGTTAGAACCTGGGCATGATAGGAGTGTGATTTAAATAACAATATTACTTATGATTGTTAGCAGCAATCACACTCCTAGCATGCAAGTCAGTCAGTATATGCTGGAATCTAGGTATGCCTGGGCATCATAGGAGTGTGATTGGTGTTAACAATCACATATATATATATATAGCTATTGCATTTTTTTGTCCAATTTTGGTGTGTTACTTTTAATAAAAATGGTTAACACACAAAAAAATCAATAACAATGTTATATATATATATATATATATATATGATGTGTAACAGCAATCACATTCCATACTCCTTTCATGCCCAGGCAGCCAGCACACGCTAGAACCTGGGCATGATAGGAGTGTGTGATTACATGGCTCGCCTATGCATGGCCACACACCCCCACGCACACACACACACACACACTCATATACTCGTTCCTTTAAACATACTTGCTCATACACCCTCCGCCACCCCCTTACCTGAACTGCACATCTCTCACTCGCAGACTACTGCAGGGGCCTTGCTGCTTCCTTTCGAAGAACTTCTCTGGCCACGCCCCCAGGGGAAGAAGGAACAGAGCAAAGTCATGTGACGTCCATTCAAGTGACTGCGCTGGGTTCCTGCTTTTCCTGGCCGAGATGCTGCTGGCACACTGTGCGACCGCAGGTAAGGTGCGTGCACGCTGGCCGCTTTAATTTCTTTAGGTGGCCGGCGGAGGCGGCCTGACTGTTTTGAACTTTGCGGCCGCTTTGAATGTTGGTCTGCCGGCTGTCCAGCCCACAGACCTGCCGGCCCACTGGGAAATTTCCTGGTATCCCGGTAGGCCAGTCCGGCCCTGGTCCTATGTGCTGAATCTGGGTGCTGGGCCGGTCTTATGGGTGCTGGGCAGTTCAGTGGATGCAATCTGGGGCAAGACCTATGTGTGTAATCTGGGTGCCAGTGCATATATGTTGTAGTTTTTGCTAAATTACACTAGACACTCAGCACTAACACACATGCACACACACAAACGTATCCGGACATCCACACAAACTAACACATAGATGTCTAAACACTAAAGC
Organism: Spea multiplicata; assembly: GCA_009364415.1. Classification (NCBI taxonomy): domain Eukaryota; kingdom Metazoa; phylum Chordata; class Amphibia; order Anura; family Pelobatidae; genus Spea; species Spea multiplicata. Next base: position 10,246 of record VKOC01029213.1, read on the forward strand.
AACAGGTTGTAGGTGTGTTTGCAGACAACTTGCATTTTAAACTTGCAACCTCCTTTTCAATTACTAAGGGCATTTCTGGTCAACTTTCTCCTGCAAGAATGGCTGACCTGGACCTCTATAAAGCTTATTTTAAATTCTGGGATGACCTTCAAGAATATTTTACTATGTATTATACGGGGATGACAAACTTATAGGGGAGACTCACTGGAGTCAACCCTTCATAATGTATAGAGTATTGAACGGAATTGCAATTCTGCCTCAGACTCCTGCTTTGTAAACCTCATCTATGATACTTTTTCACAGTATAAATTACTCACACAATTTTTCAACCATTTTGCATTTGTAGCTTATATAGTTAGAGTGCTGACATTTACAGCTTGTTTTTGAATATTCTTTCCTGCCTTGTACGTATATTTCCGCAAATGTATTATTTGTGTTTTTCATTTGGCAGTTTATTTGTTGCCAAAATAATTGTAGATGTATGATGAATGACAGAGTACTGACAATCACTGACTGTTTTTTATTCAATAAATTCAATGTAGGAAATGCTTTCTTTTGTATCTTGGGCATATGGTTCTGATTGTCAGAATGCTACCCAGAACGAATGTTCAGGAACATCAATTTTCTTTTCTTTTGTGTCCACTTTGTCACAAGCTGACAATGCTATATGTAAATTGGAAACTTCAGAAGATTATGCTCCACTTTCTTTCCTAACTAAATGTCAGGTCTTGTCTAATGGGATGTCTAAACATTGTCAATGTTTGCCTCAGCATATAATGATAACATTTATGCTGTGCAAACGTGAGGAGGCCATGAATCTTCTTAATCAAGGACCACTGAAATTAATGATTGGGGACAGCACTCATAAGAGCTACCAACTCCCCCTTCACCAGAAAAAAACAGATTCCACTGTAGTATTTGGGTGTGTCAACAATTGTGGTGCTTCAATGACTCTATTGTATTCCATAATATCCATCACAAAATTACACAACAAATAAACAAACACATGCACACTGCAAAAAAACAGTGCAAATCATGCATAAAAATATATATAGAAGGTACTCCATAAACTATTACTTTTAATTGATTTTAACCAATGGGAGTGTTGTGCTATTTAAACAAACAATATTTGTCCAGTCATGAACAAACTCAAAAAAGACAGCGCTCAAATAATTATTTAAAAATATACAAATCTTTAATAAATACATATTTTATATAAAAAAATACACAAAATACAAAAAATAATGATGAATATACTATATCTCAGGAACAATAATGACTTTCCATCCCACAATGGGTTAAAGGATACCAGAAATTATATATATAAATAATGGTTACATATATCAAATAAAACAAACCTAAACAATCAAAAAATAACTGTAAGATAAAATAAAATGAACACTCCCCACTGAGTAGACTAGGCCTGGCCAGCCTAATGCCAGAAAAAAGGGAGAACTCACACAAAACGCGTTTCGTTTAACACTTCTTCAACTACATGCGCCCACTACAGCTGAAGAAGTGTTAGACGAAATGCGTTCTGTGTGGGTTCTCCCTTTTTTTTGTATCCCTTAACCCATTGTGGAATGGGAAGTCATTATTGTGCCTTTGCTGAGATATAGTATATTCATCTCTTTTTTATATATGTTTCATATATTTATTAAAGATTTTTATATTTTTTATATAATTATTTGAGCGTTGTCTTTTTTTGAGTTGTTCTTATAGGTTTTCTCGATTGTATATTTTTCAGGACTAGCTGCTTTTTCCTCAATTGGCTATAATAGTTTTTTTCATTCATTATTTCTGTGTATGATTGATAAAGAATTTTGATATATATTATTACCTTTTTTACAGTGGTGTTGGTTATTTTTATATATATCTTAGGTCACTTTTAGCACTGTATTTTCTTTTTTCTTTTTTCCAATATTTGTCCAGTGATTGTTCCAGGGGCAGACTGAGATCATCCAGGGCCCTGGGCAACAAAAAGTCATGGGCCCCTGTGATAATGCCCCTTGCATTGCCACATCCTATCATGACCACACCTCTTCCTGGTTAAGCCCCTCCTTGTGGTTACACCCCTCATAACTATTTTTCACTATTTATATTGACCATTACAAGAAGAACAAAATAACAACAGTACTACTAATTTTGCAACAGGGTAATAAAAAGATAACTTTAAACCAATTTTAATATAAATATAACTAATATTAAATAATATCGGCAGCAATTAAAAAATACAAGTAATTCTAATCATAAATATCTACAGAAAATCTATCTGAAAAATAGAAAGGTAAATATATTTACTATGACATAACTGCCATCTCTATATACTGAGCCAGACATTGACAATGGTACAGCATAACTGACATCACTATATACTGAGCCAGACTCTGACGGTGGTACGCATAACTCCCATCACTATATATTGTGCCAGATGTTGAAGGTGGTACAGCATAACTGCCATCACTATATACTGTGTCAGACATTGATGGCGGTACCACAATCAGTGCCTGGCTCAGTATATAGTGATAGGAGTCAAGGTGCACTAAGGCTAGCGCTGATGACTTGCACTCCGTTTCAAGTCACTTGCTGGACCTGCATGCAAATTGCATAGTACTGTCCTCCTCCTGTGTCCTGCCTGTGTGGCATGAGGATATCTCGAGGGGAATCACACTAGGGTCAGAAGAAGAGAAGACAGCACTCACTCTGACATAATCTGTAGAGTCAGTGCAATGAGAACTTTTTTGGTGTTGGGTGGAGAGCGTGATAGCATGATAAGGAGCGTGTGGGGGCTCAAGCAAATGCTTTTCCAGGGTCCAATCAATATTAAAAACAGATCTGCTCAATGTTGCGGGCAGTACAAGTGAAACAGGGGTGAGTTCAAACCTCCCATTCTCACCATACTTGTAATTAAAAAATACCGTTTAACTGGCCAGCAAACAGGCCACTCTTTATCCTCAGAGACAATTTGTGTAAAAAAAGAACAACTGGTGGGGTGTAAAGTATGAAAGAATTCACAGTGTTCAAATCCTTACCCCTTGAATAAGGGACTGTGGATGCAGTTTCCAAGTAAATAATCCCCATCCTGGAACAAACAGGTCTGTGGTCCTCATTCAAACAATAATACATACATATCTAAGTAAAGTGTAAGAAAAAGCTTTCACTTGCAACTTAAATAAAAAGGGTTAAATTACTATCCTAAATTTGCCTTTAATGTACAGTATATAATATTGCACGCATTGTTTTGGGTTTTTTTGCTCAGTTTTTCAACCACAAGACAAACATCATACTGCAGACAAAAATTTACGAATGTCCTTTTTAGTAGCAAGGATTGTGGTATGAGCAGGTTTATTTAAGAATAGTTCATGTTTTCTGCTTTTTTAAGTTGTTTGAAAAGATGGACAGTTTTAATTGTATTTTATCCCTTTGGCATGTACTGTTTTTTCCTTTCATGTACTTAGTGGCCTATCAACAAGCCCCAGGAGAAGGATATATAACTGCACACAGTGTACTGATAAGGAATATAGTGCAAGCTGCCAATCACAAAGATAAGCACATATTTTATTAATGGACAGCTTCAATATCAGTGATCTGTTTGTTTATTTAACAATTAAATTACCAAGATGCCTGACAGATATGTTTATTTAAAATCTTTGTTTTGCCAGTGCACATTAAGCGAAATACATAATATATAAACAAGGAAACTTACAAACAATAGCCTCTAACTAGCTTCTTTATCATGTGTACACTTTATGAACAAAAATATTGGGACACCTGACCATAACACCAAAAAGAACTTATATGGCATTGCATTCTAAATACATAGACATAAATATGTAGTTGGTTCTCCCCTATAACCGCTTCCACTCTTCTGTGAAGGCTTTCCACATGATTTTGGATTGGATGTGTTGGAATTTTTGTCCATTCATCCAGTAGAGCATGTCATGATTAACTCATGGATGAAGTGGATGCGTGGAAGGGTAATCCAGCAGAGGTGGTTAGTTCCTTCGAGTTAGCATTCAATGAGTTAATCTGATGTTGATTTATTCAGTTTCTTTCTACATGTCCTCTGTATCTGTTCATCTTCCCAGAGAACCCTTGTGACGATTCAAGGCCCAACTCATAAGGATCCTTAGTTATAGGAATTCCATTCCTAGCTTAAGTGTTCTCCATCACCTTTACTCCACCATAACGTATTGGCAGATCAAAGATGTGAAACAATTCTTGGAAAAGGTGTCATATGATTGGTCATGTGGCCAGAGGGGTGGTTTCTTTGCAAAATAGTCTGATTTAGGGGCAATACAGAGACCTCAAAGATTTACTCTGATTGGAACAACATCTTAAGAAACCATATGGACTTTCCACAGGCCTGCTTATTGAAGAAACTTGAGTGAGGGTCCTGTGTTTTAGTCCCATTGTTTATAAGAACTGTTTGCTTGTTTTGTTTTTCTTTTTTTTTCTTGTTTTTTGTAATGGTGGCACTGTGGAACATTTGTCTTTTTGTTATTAAAATATTCATAATCCAAATCTGTCTTTGGGCTCTAGTATTGATATCCACAAACCCTAAGAAAGGATAACATGTTACCAAATTGTTATTACACAATTTCTAGAGGATATATATATATATATATTTATATTCTTTGCCAAGGGTAGGTTGATACATATATAGAAATATATACCGTATTGGCTTGGATATAGGCCGCATAGAATATATAAAGGTTAGGTTCTTTTTTAAAGAAAAAAGTTTCTGG
>VKOC01029214.1:0-19758 GCA_009364415.1 Spea multiplicata
TACATATACATACACACATATACATATACATATACACATTTACATACACATACACACACATATATATATACATATATACACACACATATATATATATATACACACACACACATACATATATATACACACACATATACATACACACACATATATATACACACACATATATATACACACATATATATACACATACACACACACATATATACACACATATATACATATAAATGTTTTCCTACCTTTCCTCTTCTTCTTCTGTCCTGTCCTTCGGGTGCAGTAAAGGTGGGCGCGGCTTCAGTGCTGTGTGCCGGGATCTGACATCAAATCCCGACACACAGCATCAGTTGCCGCGCGCATAGCAAGGGAGCAGGATCGGAGGTCTGTATTTACAGACCTCCCGCTCCCTTGATTGATTTTAAGCCTGTTGGGGTGAGATTTTTGATCTCCCCAACCGAGCTTGCTCCTCCAGGGGCGGACATTAATGTCCATCTCTGGAGGAGTGCCAGCGTCACCCTGCCCGCCCCCCCCAGCTCCCCGTTAGGTCCCTCGAAAAGTTATGTGCGCGCACACAAGCGCACAGCTTAGAGGGAACACTGCCGGCGGGCCGGGTAAATGCGCTCCGCGGGCCGTATGTGGCCCGCGGGCCGTAGTTTGAGGACCCCTGATCTAAATCATCCACCAGACAGAGCAAAGCAAGAGACAAATCCACAGCGACCTTCAAACCGGTGCCACCTGCTGGGTCAGGCTCTACTGTAGCGGAAGGGCACTCCGTGTCCGACGCCTCCTCCAAAGATCCACTGACGGCTCAAGACCTTGTTGGTGTCATATCTCCACTCTTGGATGCAAAGCTTGAGAAACTGTCTGATTCCATCAATGCCGTTCTCACTGAGTTGGTCTCTCAGGGACAGAGGATCACTACTCTGGAATCCAGGGTATCTGACATAGAAGATGGGAAAGTCTCCATGTCTGCATCCCTCCACTCACAGGATCATCTGATCACATCATTACAAGACCGTATTGATGATCTTGAAAACCGTAGTAGACGCACAGCGCTACATGATCTTGTAACGACTTGGCTTCCCAAGTCTTTGGGCCTGGTGCTTCCTCAGGGTGAATTGATCATCGAAAGAGTACATCGTATTGGTCAACTACCAGTTTCTGCTACGTCTCGTCCTTCGGGTCCTCAACTATACTGACAAGGTCAAGATCCTGGACGCTTCTTTTTTATCAGAAACATAAGCTGTTACTTTTTCAAGATTTTTCTGCAGCAGTAACGGTCAAACAACGTCAATTCTCCGAAATCTGTACGGAACTTTACAATAAACGAGTGAAATTCGCTCTTCTCTATCCGGCTAAGCTCAGGATTACCCATGAGGGGCAGGCCTATTTTTTTTGACACCCCTATGACGGCCAAAGAATTTCTTCGTGCTAGATCTGGATCTCCGCCCTCTACGGATGATAGTTCGGTGGTGCCTGAGGCCTCCCCCCCTCCTCCTTCTCGCTCTCGTCCTGCTTCTCTGCCTTGCTCCTCTCTGCCTGTCTCCCCTAGGGCTTGAGATCTCTGAAAGCCATTGGTATTTGGATATGTATCTTCTGGTTCACCTTTATTGGTCATTGTACAATGTTTTTTTGGTTACTCTGTTGTATGTGCCGAGTTTCAGTTTATACAAAAAAACAAAAAATGGGAGAAGCATAGCACTTTACAACTAGTGATGTACGGTTTTATTCTCTACTTAGTCCGTTGGGCATTTGGAGGGGCTGGCTGGGACCCCCCCTAGGCTGCAATATCCTGGTTCATTCTCTATCTTATCTATTCCTCAGCGGGGCATCGGGTGACCTCCTGGCCCCGTTGTTATTGTGGTTATGGTACAATTTGATAGTAGATGTGATGCGCCTTTTTCATTACGTATTGTATCATGGAATGTTGAAGGTTTAAATACACCCGTTAAGCATAAAAAGGTACTTACTCATCTCAAACGAATGCACCCAGACGTTATTTATCTCCAGGAAACCCATTGGTGTGACCGTGTCAGAAATGCGCTAAAGGCTCCGTGGCTTCGTGCTTGTTACTCTGCTATGTATTCTAAGAAATCCAGGGGTGCTACTCTCTAAAAGGTTGCCCTTTGTTATCGAATCTGAGATTACTGACCCTGAGGGACGCTACATTATTCTTAAAGTTAAACTGTTTAATGAATCTTTCACTTTTGTCAATCTATACGCCCCCAATTCTGATCAGCCCGCTTTTCTGGCTAAAGTTTACTCACTACTGCTGGAGATTTCGGCCCCTAACGTCATTTTGGGGGGTGACTTCAATTTAGTGGCCAACGTTTCTCTAGATGTGTCCGGCCCTTCCTCTCGCCCTATCGGGCTCTCCTCCCTACCCGTGTTGGATCACCTTTGTTTGTGGGATGCTTGGCGGTTTCTTAACAATAGAATACACAATACACGTTTTACTCTCACCCCCATAACTCCTTTTCCAGGCTGGACTACCTGTTCATACCGGTGTCGTTTTTACACAGGTTGAAGGGTGCCCACATAGGCCAAATAGTAATCTCTGATCATGCCCCTATCTGGATGGATATCTGTCTGACTTCGCCATATCAGGTGTCCTGTAATTGGAGGTTTCCTAATTATTTATATACTTCAGAAACGTTTCAACAATTCCTGATTGCAAAATGGAATGATTATGTCGATGATAACCATGAACATCTCGGTGACCCTGATTTATTTTGGGGTGCTTCTAAGCCGGTTCTGAGAGGGCATATCATTGCTTATGTTGTGCGATGCAGGAGAGAGGCCGAAGCTAAACTTGTCCAACTCACTGATGATCTTTCCAAGGCGTATGTTGCCCATAAAACCCATCTTAGTCCAGATACCCTGAAAAATATAAAGAGATTAAGTCCCTCTACGATGCTTGGGTTACTGAAAAGGCACAACTTTCTTATAATTATACTCGTAATACTTTTTTCCGTTGGGGCAATAGGTCCGGCAAGCTTCTGGGCAATCTTATCCGTCATTCTAAATCTAAATATCATACTGTAACCCAGCTCCAGGATTCTTCTCAATCGGTTGTGACCGACCCTGATAAAATTACGCAACTCTTTGCTAAATACTTTGAGGACTTTTATTCTTCCGAACCCTGATGACCCTGATGTGGTGCTTCAAATGTTTCGGCAGGCTGATATTCCAAAACTGACACCTGCAGACCGTGAGCGTTTGGTCAAACCGTTCACCCCGTCTGAGATTGCCGCCGCTATAAAATCCCTTCCTAATGGCAAATCCCCAGGCCCGGATGGCCTGGGAGATGAATATTATAAACTTCTCTCTACGTACCTACCGGCACACCTTACTGATGTTTATAATGGATTTCTGCAGGAGAAGATTCCCCCGAGGGAATTTACTGCCTCCCGCATCATAGTCCTTCCCAAACCACACAGGGACCCTACCTTGCTTTCCTCCTATCGCCCCATTTCCCTCTTGAACCAAGAATAAAAATATATGCCAAGATTATGGCCTCTAGACTGTAACCTATTTTAATGAAACTCACCTCCCCCTCTCAAACTGGATTTGTTAAAGGGCGCCACTCCACTCAAAATATTAGGGGCCTTATCTCAGCTATTCTTACTGCCAAATTTACTAATTGTAAGGCCTCTATAGTAATTAGTTGTGATGCTGATAAGGCATTCGATAGAATTTCCTGGCCATACCTTGTTAGTTTTTTTAAATTCCATCATTTTGGGTTGCCTTTCATACGAATGTTTCGAACATTGTACCATTCACCGGTGGCTCAGGTTACGGTGAATAATATAAACTCCCGTTGGTTCTCCCTGGGTAGGGGTACTCGCCAAGGATGTCCCCTGTCTCCTCTACTTTTCAATCTGGTGATCAAACCTCTAATTTGTGTTATTGAGCGTTCCGCCGAGCTTGAGGGAATCAGGGTGGGAGATGTCGAACTGAAGATTGCCGCCTTTGCTGATGATCTTTTGTTTTATCTCTCTAACCCTAAAGCGGCGATGCCTCATCTACTTAACCTATTCGATCAATTTCATAAGGCCTCAGGATTCTTAATCCATAATCTTAAAACTGAAGCGCTTCCCATTTTCCCGCAGGCTAAATGTGGCTGGGGGGGGGGGTCAATTGGACTTGACTTCCCTCTTTGAGGTATCTAGGCCTTACGATCCCCATAAATTTGGCACATCTTGGTCCAAATTTAACCTCACCTTTTTAGGTAGATGGCCTTTTTCCCCATACTATTGTACCCGATCCACATGTTGCCCATTACCTTGAAGAAGAAGGATATTCAATATCATAATGCACTGCTGCGTAAATTTCAGTGGTGCAACAAAAAAGCTAGAATTTCGTTGGTGAAGCTTCAACAGCCTGCTCACAATGTGGGGGGGTGAATTTAGCGAACCTATTAGACTTTAATCTGGCCTCTAACTACCGTTTTGTGGCGGATTGGCTGCGTGGCAGGTCTCAATTCACTAATGTGACCCTGGAGCAGCAACTATTTCCAACCATTTCTTTGGCCTCTCTCCTGCATCAGCCTAGAAATAATTTGCCAGCCGATGTTGTCGCCAATCCATTGTTATACCATACATTGAAGGCCTGGGAGCGTGTTAGACGTCCCCTGGGCTTGGAGGTTCATTTTTCTTACCCCTGGTTCGCAACCCACAGTTCCAGCACGGGAGGGAGGATGTTGTCTTTAGACGACTCGCCCGGGCGGGGGGTTTGCGCCGTCGGTGACTTCTTTGACTCTCGAGAGGGTGAAATTTTGTCTCTCTCGCGGTTACAATCTAAATTTTCTAATATTCAGATTCATCCTTTTCATTATCTCCAGCTCCGTAACTATGTTACCACGCTACTTCCCCACCTCTCTGGGGCTAATTCCAACAACCCCTTAGACCAGATAACAATATTATCATCCGCCCCAATGCTCACAATGTCCACCATATATAATCTGCTTAGACCAATTATCGACTGGGAGTCACAAAAAGCGGGTGTTACCTCCTGGAAAACTGATTTTCCTAATCTGAGTCCAAAACAAGTTCTCCAGGCATACAACCGCAATTCTAAACTCTTGGTGTCTAGGGTTTATGGTGAAATGTTCCTTAAAATCTTGCATAAAGCGTATGTCACCCCCAAACTCCCGATGTTTAAAATGCCGCTCACCTGAGGCAGATCTTCTTCACAGCTTATGGTCCTGTAGCTCAATTGTCCCGTTCTGGGATGCCCTGCAATTATACTTCACAGACACTCTCGGCATTCGTTTTGTAATTTCTGTTGAATGGGCAATTTTTGGTATACTCCCTGACCATGTTCCTCCCTCTGTAGCGAGAGCTAAATCTCTCTTGCTCACTATCTCGGCAGTGGCCAAACGGGCAATATTGTCACAGTGGATTGCTCCTCAACCACAGCTGTTGCCTCTGGTCCTGTCGCGATTACGCTTTTTGTTTCAAATGGACTGGCTTGAAGCCGTTCTTCATAAGGAGAGCAAAGTCAAATTTCTGTTTAACCGTTGGTCCCCCTTTATTGCGGCGCTGGATGATGATACCATGTTGTCGTTGTGCCAAACATTTAATACCACAGAATGGTATTGCCTTCAGATCCTGAAAGGTACTCGCCCCATACCAGGCTTTTGATCTTATTGATGGGCGGGATAGATACATGTTGTGGCCTGAGGTTCTGGGTCTGTAGAGATGATAACGTCTTTGTGAAGGGGAATTTTTTCTCCCAGATTCTTAGTTGTATTAAGAAGTATGCTATACTGGAACTGTACATCGCGTGTTTCTGTATCTGTCAATTTTTGTCAACATGTCTCGATGAACCTTTGTTCTTATGTTATATGCTTTGTCTTCTCCGTGTAATAAAGAAGTTTTAAATTAGTTTGACAAGATCTTCCTGTAGTAAACCCTTGCTGTTTCTGATCATGCAAAGATATTTAACAATCCTATCCTTTAGCATGAGTTCCATTATGTAAGGCTTACTGGTCTATAGTTGACCGCACTACCTTTTTTGTGCAGCGGTACTATGGTTGCCATCTTCCAGTCCTCTGGAACTATTCCTGTCATTCGTGACTGTTTAAATAAATCCGCTAGTGGTTTTGCTAGGACACCTCAAAGCCCTTTCAGTAATTCTGGGTGTATACCACATTGGTCTATTTGTTAAAAAACCTAGGGGTGAGCCTAGGGTTAGTGGCATCCTTGTGATTAAAACACACATACTAACATGCAAACTCTTTTCACAGCCACTCACTCTAACACCAGGTATGGACATGAGTTGTCCAAGTATAGGGTTGAGATAGAGAAGAGTAGAGGCCCAAGAACTGACCCCCGAGCAATACCAAGAGAGAAGAACAAGTTCCAGTGAAGGAGACTAAAAGTATCGTAAGAGAGGTAGGATTTGAACCAGGAAAGAGTTGTGTCCCGGATGCCATGACCATGAAGGGTTTGTACAAGGAGGGAGTGGTTAGATGCATCAGTGGCTGCAGAGAAGTCCAAAAGTTCAAATAATTAGAAGCAACCTTTTTTTAGCTGTGAGGAGGATTCTGATGTCTGGGGAAGGAGTCCCCTGTAACTTCCCAAAAAGAAGAAGGATTCTCAAACCTTTACATTCCTCTTCTTCATGGTCTGAGGAGAAGGGAAATAAATGGACCTCCCAGTCTCATTTAACATAAAATTAAGTGTGGTAGGAAAATAAGCAACATGTTTGCTTTGGTCAAAGCAATAAAAAAGAAACGTTCTATGCACCTTCAAATAAATTGTCTTGTTGGAGCCTCACCATCCTGTTTATATTTTAAAGGCATATACCTAACGATTTCCATTTTAAAGTAAAAACCCTGAGATAGTTTTCAAGGCCCAAAAGATTCAGAATAGAGGGAATTGCAGATCTGCCTGCTTTGGTGCAAAAGGGCAGCTCTTGAATGGAACTAGATTTAAAGTACACATTCCATTTTGTCCCTTAAGCCAAGAAATATGAAAGGTTTCTGAGATTCATATGGTAGGGATCCATTTATCAGTGGACACGCTTAATGGTTGGCCTCTCAAATGCCATCCATTGGGAAGATAATAGAATTCTTGCCAGCCCACTATTACTACAGATGCATTCCTGGAAGGCTGGGGAACATTCACTGCAGAAAATGCAGAACAGTGTGGGTTTTGTCTCCAAAGAAGACGTTATTGAATGTAAGTCATACTAGTAATAAAAAGACTAATTAACCCGCAGAAACTACTGCCCTTCTCCAGGTGGGCAACAAAAAAGCTGTAGCATATATAAATCACAGCGAATTTACCAGATCCAAATTCTTTTGCCTTGAGCCCCAACATAGTTGTATCTACAAATTACATTTCAGGAGAATGAAACTGTCAGGATTTACCTTCATGTGGAAGTCCTGAGTGATTCTCCCTCCTTCTGAGCAGCATGGGTTGTCCATCTATGTAGGAAAGCCAGATACAAGTCTTCCTGGGATGAACCACAATGGTATTCCAATTCATCCCAAATGGTGCTCAGTGAGGTTAAGTTCAGGGCTCTGTGCAGGCCACTCAATTTTCTCCACAGCAAACTCATCAAACCATGTCTTTATGGACCTTGATTTGTTTACAAGGACACAGCCATGCTGGAACAGAAAAAAGGCCTTTCCCAAACTAGTGCCACTAGTTGGAACTATGCAACTGTCTAAATGTAACTTCATGCTGTAGAGTTACCATTACCCTTCAAGTAAAGTGCCTACCCCAAATCCTGAAAAACAACCCCAGTCCATTATTCCTCCTCCACCAAACTTTACAGTAGGCGCTATGCATTCTGGTAGGTAGTATTCTCTTGGCATCAGCCAAACCCAGATTGGTCCATCAGTCTTCCAGAATGTTTCATCACTCCAGATAACTAATTCTCCAGAATCCAGTAGCAGGTTGTAGCTGCTCGGCCATGGAAACCCATTTCATGAGGCTCCTGACACACAGCACAGCATATGTGCATCGGTCTGTATATGTAAGTGTGCGTGTTAGTCTGTATGTGTATTTGTAAGTCTGGCGCCCCCCCCCCCCGAGTTTACGGGTCTGAAAAAATCTGACCCTCCACACCAACAAAGGTGGACAGCAGGAGATATTCAGACCTTCACTTTGATCAATGGAATTATGGAAGAACTATATTCTCTTGGTAGTCTTTCAATGAGTCACAGTCTACAGTCTTAGTGGTTAAAAATATGTCACGTTATCTCCTGTGTCAACCCTGGTAAAAAGGTCTATCCGAGTAAGGGAAGCTGGATTGGGCGTCCTTATACCTTTGAAAGCATTTTCTCCACTGCTGCTTAAAAGTTGTTGGGAGAATGCTACAACTTTAAAGCTACTTTAGAGCTATTCAACAGTAATAGCAACTGCCCTACACCCATGTTCCAAAAAGTTAAAATTTCTACTTTATTGTCTTAGAGTGTGTGTTAGTGTATTGTATGAGCATGTGTGTGTGTGTACATGGTTAGCATGTGTGTTACCATATGCTGTTATATTATGTGTGTTAATGTAGTGTGTGTGTCAGCATATGGTTTTAGAGTGTATGTGTGCTCAGGCCCGGACTTGGACAAAAAATAGGCCCGGGCATTTAAGACTGAGCAGCCCATTTTCATTTATTTTTTTTTTTTTGTTAACCCAAATGCTGACAAATTGAATATACCATTTCTTGTTGTCTATTAGTTATATTCCAGCATGCTTTTGTCACTGTAATCAATTAGCATTTCATAAATATATAATAAATGAATCATGACATCATGCAATTTATAAAGTGCTATATCTTTAATGAAAGATTCAAAACAGTAACTAATCTTTGACCATTTAGTTGGTACTAGTGGCAGTGTGGCACTCCTTGGGCCTTGGCTGGTCAGATCACCCTCACGACACGTGAGTCTGTCAGTCACAGACTCACAGCACAGAACAGCAGGGAAGAAACTCAGACCTCAGACCACCCCAACTGAATTGCGGCACTCAGTCAATCCTCTAGGCGGAGCAATGTGACTAAAAAAAAAGTCATCATACACGGGAGCCCTGAAGCCACAATTTAGTGCCATTAATCCTTTTTAATAAGATATGCAGGTTGAAATAGAGTAAAAAATACAATACCTTTACTTTTGCTGGGCCTAGAATATTTTATCCTCTGAAGTGACTAGAAATTCAGGAGGGCGTTTTATCTCTGGATAAGTAAAAATTAAATAGTTCAATTTATTCCTACAGAAAGTAAAGGACACGAAAACAGATGACTAAATACACACCAAGATACACAGAAACAAAAGTTGGAATACAGCACTCAGTAGTGACAAGATGCACAAGTCAGGGTATTACCAAGTCCTTCAATAAATCCATACTAGGACAGGCTCTGCCACCTAGACACACACACACACAAGGAAAGATACTGCCACACCGACACCCAAACACATACACCAGGACAGGCTCTGCCACACTGACACCCAAACACAAACACCCGGACAGGCTCTGCCACACTGACACCCGCATCCGGAGAGTTTCCACGGATGGTTTCCCTTTGGTATTGATTTATGTGATGGACGCAGCTGGTCGTCTTGTGTATTGATGCCGCCAGCCCCCACATGTTTTTGTGCACTCCAGAGACCCCCCATTGTGTATTTATGCCCCCAGCCAGCCCCACATTGTATATTTTATCCCACCAGACAGCCCCACTTTTAGTATTGATTTATGTGATGCCCCAGCCAGCACCCGTTTGTGAATTAATGCCCCCACACCCTTGCGTATTGCCCCAGCCAGCCCCACATTGTGTATTTATGCCAGCCCACCCCCCTTTAGTATCAAATCAGATCTGGCACCCAGACCTGCCTAGGACCCAGATTGGAAAAATAGGACTTGCCATCTTTGCCCCCAAAACAGCCTGCCTGTGACATTTTTGCCACCAAAACAGCCTGCCTGTGGCATCTTTGCCCCCCTTACACTATGACACACACACATTAATTCACTCGTTCACAAATATTTATTCACTAATTCACAGATAATCATTCACTCATTCAGATATTCATTCATACATTGATACTCATTAATTGCCTCATTCAGATACTCATTTACATATACTCATTCACAAACATTCATTCACTCACTCCTTCCCAGATACTCATTAATTCACTTACTCACTCATTCTCACATACTCCTTCATACAGCCTCCCCCACCCTCTTACCTGAACTGAAGATGTATGTGCCGCTCGCAGACTTCCGCGAACAGCCTGTTCTACTCCACAGGGGGTGCAGACGCGCAGCAGGGTCATGTGACATATGTGACATACGTAATGTGACTCCGTTGGATTTCTGCGCCCCCCTGGCGGTAGAAGAGACGCCGCTTGCGCGCGTCTACCAGGTAAGTAGCGGGCCCCTGCGGAATTGATCGTGGGGGTTGCCTGGGCAGGCTGCTGCGGGCTTAAGGGGCAGGTGCCCCTTTTGCCCTGCGTTAAGGATGGCCGTAGAGGCCTCATAGGCCCAGTCAGTAAAAGTGCAGTATTGCAGTTTTTTCATGTCCAAAAAACTGCAGTATTACTTCAGAAAAACTGCAGTAATTTTTTCGTAAGGGACTTCTGGGCGTAGCTGAAAACTTGGGGAGACACAGGGAAGTTATAATATACAAGAAATAATTGCAAAACATCATCTGTGTTAACAATGTACAGGACCAATCCCAAATCAATATTAGCGCTTCACAGTCCTCAAAGTCTCTAATACCGGTATTTAAGAAATATGTTAAAACCTGTACCAGAGGGAAAATTAGTAGAAACTGACCCTCTGTACCTACACACGGAAGTTTTTATACGGCCAGGGCCCATAGTCAGTCGGGAGGAGGCTAGTCATCAGCCCCTCCAGAAGCCCCGGTGACAGGAAGGTTCCATCACGGTGCTTGAGCATTTTTTGAGCATGTTTCATTTTTAAATTATTTTTTGATTATTATTTTTTGTAACTAGACTTAATTTTTATTAATTTTTCATTCTATTTTAATTTTTTTTATTTTTTAAAACTATTTTTATTTTTAAAAATATTTTAGAGGAGGAGGAAATGCAGTTTTTCACTTTGATATCTATTTGTGATCACAGTCTTGCATTGCTGATCACAGTACCTGTAATTAGCCAGCAGGGGGAAGCTCATCAGAGGTTTCAGGAGGGTCTGGATAGTTTGTTATTTCCTGCCCTGACACTGCCCACAGATTATTATTATTGTGGTGTAACTGGGGCTTGCATTGTTACACTCGATCGGTTAGCAGGAACCTAGCAACACTGGCTCCCGCTGATAGGGACCCCAGACTGTCGAATCCACCCTGATCTCCCATGTATCAGCAACAAAACAACCTCCTTAGTGTGAAAACCATAGGATGTACTATTACGTTTTCTGTAATCTACAGCCTGTTTTATAGGACGTAATAGCATGTCCTATGAAAGATCACAAACCGGTTACATTTGAAAGTGAATAGGTTTGGAGTGGGTGTGACCAGGTGAGTACCCAGGTATGGTGTTTAGAGTGAGTGAGTTTGTGTGTAATGGATGGTGTTAGTGTGAGTGGGTGTTATACCAACTATGGACACGATCTGTAGGGGGCACATATTTCTCTACCCTCGTCTGCAAATATCACTGCAGGGACAGGGGCATCCAGGTACTCCTGCAGTCTTCGACTGATGCAAGTGGCCCAGCTTTAATATGAGGAGGAAAGCCACAAGCATGCAAGTAGGTTAAAAAGCAGCAGAGTAAAAGTATACAGCTACTAATACCATATTACATAACCATAGTACATAACTAATATGTTATATTTTATGTATGTATGTGTATATACGGTATATATATATACGTGATGCTGTCGGACCTGCAGCCCACTAGGGACCACCTTTTTCTAGCCACCGCAGAGCAAGTGTGGGCATTTGACCAGTACAATGATGGCCGCCACGGGTAAGGGGATGGGCTAACTGGTCTTAGTACGCCCCTTAGCTATTGCGTCCCTACCCATCGTGCATCGGAACGTTATATATTGTTCTTCCTTCCGTCCTGCCTGGCTCCATTTTACACAAAGCTCCTACTTGATATTAAGATGGCGTCTAGCGCTTTGATTAAAGTGAAAATCCAGCGAAACCTCCCCAAGAAAGAGGAGGCTTCCCCCGGAGGAACAACCGGGAGCAACGGCGCGGTTGAGGACAACAAGGAAACGCAAGCGTCAGGGTGAGGAGAGGGAATATGCCCCATAGTAGAGTGTTGGTGGCAGTAGGCCGCAAGACGCGGGTATATAGTGTATGCTGCTTTTTGTATGCTGTTGCTCAATCATTTCCCTTTTATGGCTCATTTTTTCCCCATGTGTTCGTGGAATTGGCATAGGCCCTCTACTAGCCGGTCGTGTGGTAATTTTCTTGCCGCCAAATTATTATCCCGGTCTGCGTTGATAAGCATAGGATAGTTATGTCTGTATGTTAAAGGCTAAATGACTACACTCTGTACTAAGTGCGTATTACCTGCCACGCAGTTCTGCTGTTACTCAATGATAAGGTATCGGATACTTAAAAGTATACTTTGTGCTGCATTGGAGATTCTGCACCTTTAACTCTGCAAGTGCGGTATTTTTTTTTACTCAGAGCCATATTATAAAGCTTTAAGTTGGGGCGTCTTTCATGATTAAATTATTAAATGTGGCCGCTGTGTTCGCCTGATGGTTTTGTGTCTTATGAGCTATGTAGTTTCCTCTATTTTTACTAAAAAGGTAACCACTAGGTTTTTTCTAATATAGTTATTGGTATCAAGTGTTTCATTTTGGCACCACTCATGTTCATGTATGATTTGTATTTATATTTTTTCAGTGACTCCGGGCAGACTCAACAAAATGATAAGCGCAAGGACAAAGTTGCAAAGAAAACCAACAGATTTGAGCCTTATAACCCACAAAAGCGTTTCCGAGCTTTCATCTCTAATATTCCATTTGATGTTAAGTGGCAGGCTCTTAAAGACCTTGTTAAGGAAAAAGGTAATGGTTGTCAAGCAGACTTTGAAGTCTGCTGCCTTCATTATTCCCCTTCTCCTAGTCGCTTTATATTTTTGAGACCTGTTTTGATATTATTTGGTACTCTGGATTTGGAGAGTTAAATACTTGGGCTGGTTATCGACCTCAGTGTGGTACTTCTGCAATGTTGCGGTTGTGTATTTGGTTTAGGATTGCCAGTGTAAGCTCCTAGTAATAGATACATCACCTGTTGATTATTTTAATTAATTGATAAATTGTTACTTAGTTTTGTCTTCAACGTGGTCAGAATGTAGCCCTCTTAGTTTGGTTGTGCTCTCTATTTTGCATGTATTCTCTCCTTCACACCTAGTGCTCCAAGTTCACCATTTGCCAGTTGAATGTTTTATACAGTGCAAAAGTTACAGGTGGTTGTTTGGCACAGAACTATACATCTCAAAGCGTTCTGGACCCCTGATATGCCAGAAGTATACAGGGTTCCTGTTGGCTCATTACTTGAGTCTTGTATGTCTTGTAGGGTTTTAATGTTGTGGTCATGGTGCCACAGATATGAGTAACCTTTCCCGCCAGAACAATTCTTGTTTTTGTAAGATTAAAAAAAGCTACAGAAATTAAAGGCACTTGTTTAAAATATAATGCACTTCATGTAGCACTACAGTGGAGAGGGGCTGATCGTTGCCCGAGGGTTTATTTCTCAGTAGAAAATGTGGGATTTCATCGGTAAAAACTAGCCTGACTTATAGTAAATGTGATTGGGCAGTTAGTGCTAAAGTTGAATGTGACTAATTTTGATTTGTGTGGTCAAGGCCAGGCTCTGTGTATAGATAATTGTTGTACCTATAATATATTACACACTAGCGGATGTGTCTGTCGTTAAAATGGGTAGGTGTCTCACCCTAGAGCGATCCGGGTCTGCAGTTTATAGCTGTTCCGTCTGAGGCTGCCACAACCGCTTTACAGACAGCGCATGATGCTGGTTTTCATATGTATAACACACATTCACAGCTGACTTTTAGTTGCAAATGGCTGTTTAGTCAGTTTGTTTTACTTCCTTAAGTATGTAATTGTATATCTTCTGTTCAGACTGGTTCTCACAGGCTGTGTGTGTAGTCCTGTTAGGATCTGTCTATGCTTTGGTTCTTTAAAAAAAAATAAAAAAAAAATCTGGATTTTGTTGGCAGGACCAAGTTTAAAAGTGTGCAGTGCAAATTTTTTAAAAAACTGCCTTTTTGGCGTTAATTAATTTTTATATTTTTTTGGTATTTTCTTTTACTTTTGTGTGGACTAATACTTAGGGTTTATGTCAATACTTTAGGGTGTTAAACTTTGTGTATTTTGCCACTTAGAGAGCGTACGCAGCTCGTACATAAGGCATAAAACTGCTTGACTTACATGATGCCAAATTTGCTATTTGTTTGTCATAAGTAAGGAGTTGCTATTTATTTTGTTTTTTTGAAGCCTTACTTCTCACTGCTAAGAGATGTCTTTTTTGTCTTAATGTTGGATATAACCCTGGTACAACTGACTGCTGGTACTGGAATCCACATGTTGCATAGCTTGCCTTAAGCACATGGACGGATGAGCAACACAGTAGCTGCAGCTAAATTACAATGCTATCTGGTGGAAACCACTTCACAGCGCTTTAATGCGATACAAGTCTGCAATGATATAATATAATATTTCTGCAGTCACATGGGTGAGGGTGAAAGCAAATAGCTACCAAGTAGAAGAGTGTAGTTAGTTTTGCTGTAAAAAAACTACTCTGCTTGAAACACCCACACAAGTGCCCCTTTAAAGGCAGTCACACGCCATCAGTACTTGTTCTAATTTAACTTGGACTGCTGTGCCATGCAGACAAGGCTACTTTTTGCTGATTTCTGCTGTGCAAACCTGCCTACCCACGCAGATAGAGTTGTAATGTTTGGTTCCCCCCCCTTAGTGTGTGTCTACCTCATTGCAACTGCAATAATTGCCCCTGTACTGAAGGAAGAAATTTGATTTTTGATGTCTATACCGGAAATGGTGTTCTACAGTGGCCTATATATATGAGTTTTTCTATTATTCCAGCTGGGTTTAAAGGCATTATGAATAGGAATTGATAATTTTCAACAATCGTGAACCGAAACATATCTCAGCTTGACTGCACACTTTTAAAACCTACTTGTTGGTGTAGTGAAGTCTCCGGGCTTTCTCAAAGGCTCATGCTCAAGGTTGTTGTTGACTTGTTCTAAATTCCCATTGTTTTCTTGGCTTTTCTCCCATGGTATGTGTCGTCTGGAATCTGATTTGTAGTTGGTGAGGTAACATACGTGGAGCTCTTAATGGACGATGAAGGAAAGTCAAGGGTAAGTCACTGAGAGATCCCCTTTCTACGGAATTTTGACTTCACGTGCTACAAATGGGGCGCCGTCTATTTGGGTAGACTGGGTTGTGAGTAGATTTTTTTTTATTTTTGTAAATTTCTGGGTGGGAGTCTTTGGAACACTTGTTTTGCAAGATTTCAAGGAATTTTAGCTGGTTGCAGTTGCCTTGTTCTGGAATTCACATGGAGCAAAAACATATACTTGATGAGTTTTGTCTGTTCTCTTATATTCTGTTCTTGCTGTGGCCAAGTTTAATTCAAGTCCTGCTCAATTGTGACTTGTGAGCAGAAACGACGAGCTTCCAACACTTGTGATTTAGTTCAAACTCTGCCATTGTTTTTTATATGGCCTTTTACTTTCTCCTGGTATGTTAGTACTATATATTAAGAGTAGCCTGTTGTTTCTTGGGGTTTTTCTACACGTTAATTTGAAAAGTTTAATCTTTCATAGCACTTGTCGTACCTAAATCCTGTTGTGGCTGTAGTGTTTGAAGTGAGTAGTGGAAATAATGGACTGTTCCCCTCATCCTGACTACCAACAATAATTTTGTGCTATATAATAACTGTTCTAACATTGTTTTTCCTTTTTATTCCATTTCCTGTGCATGTCTCCTGCTCAGGGGTGCGCGTAAGTATCCTATTTTTACCTTGTATGTGTTTGTTTGTGTTTTTTTTTAACCAAATCATTTACTAATACTGACATTTTCTTAATAAGTGCTGTTGAGTTTAAGCTGGAGGAGAGTATGAAGAAAGCTGTGCAAGTTCTCAACAAGCATGTTATGAATGGGAGACCATTGAAAATCAGAGAGGTATGTTTTTGTTTATGATTAAATGTGTTTTTATTGATGAAGACATATCCTCCCCTCTTTATACTGTTGGCTAAATCTTTAATGGTAATTTGGCATAAAAAGTATTAACTTTCATGCCCAATGTTTCATATTCAATGAAATATAAAAATGAAACTAATCTGGATTTGTGTAAACAAGTGACTTAACTGACGTTTTACCCTGGTAAGAGTTTTTTTTAGTTGTAATGGTGTTCAGTTCAATTGCCTCATCTATACCAAAGCCCTTCAGTGTTAGGCCTGCAGTACTTCATTGTTCAATATAACTGTATTACTCCGAAGTACTCCAGAGATGAATTGCAAATCCCCTGTTCATTTTGTGAGAAGCATAGTTCTGAACGATGGAGTCAGTTCTAGGTGATAAGATCCATTTAACATGGTAGACTTGTACCTGTTCGTACCACTTGCAAATTGTGCTATGAAAAATATAAGCTAAGATTGTCATGAGTGATTAACAGTTTTCCGTAATTTCCTCTAGGATCCACATGGGGAACGTTCAAGAAGAGCAGCACAAGGTGTCTTTGGTCCAGGTCCCATGGGTATGGGGGGCCCAGGTCCCATGGGTATGGGAGGCCCGGGTCCCATGGGTATGGGGGGTCCTGGTCCCATGGGAATGCCTGCTCCCATGGGAATGGGTGGACCTGGCCCTATGGGCATGGGGCCTGGACCATCCAGAGCTAACATGAACATACCACCCAGTATCCTTAATAACCCAAACATTCCTGGAGATGTTATCCATGCCTTACAGTCAGGAAGACTTGGTAGCACGGTGTTTGTAGCCAATGTAAGTGTTAACTATGTTATATATTGAGGGTGAAAGGGAAAAAAAGTATAATTTAAGTTGTGCCCCTTGCGACTGGCTGTAAATTACATTGGCATTCCACCATTATGCTCTATTCTACATAAAGCACTTTTCACACATGAACACAAAACTTACTTTTAGTATTGGAGGAGTCTGTTTTTTTTATGCATTGCTTCTGTTGAGGTGCACAGTAATATTAAAATCACAGCACAAGGCATCTGACAATGCAGTTAGGCTGAATCAGTAGCTACAACTTAATTTATCAGGTATAATTGAGGTAAAACCCCTCCATTTACAAACTTGATTCTCCTAGAAACATACTTATATGGCCCTATGGTATGAACAAATGAATGTATTTTTCACAACTGTTAAAATGTGCACAACACTTTTACAATAATACACTATCTTCTAGCTTGATTACAGTGTTGGCTGGAAGAAACTCAAGGAGGTATTTGGCATAGCTGGTACTGTTGTGCGTGCAGATGTATTGGAAGACAAGGACGGAAAGAGCAGAGGAATTGGCACAGTCACCTATGAGCAGCCAATTGAGGCTGTGCAAGCTATATGTATCCTTTACCACTGAACAGTCCTTCAGGTTCTGTGACTGCTGGGCCCATTTTGGTTCTAGAGGGGAAAATATCGGACTATACAAACTTTTTAATTGTTTCATAAAGGGGAAACAAACTCATATTGCGTTAATACATAAGTAAACATGTTTTGTTAAATGCAAAACGGTTAAGTGTTATTTCTGAATAACAAAATTAATTTTACATTTCCTTGACTAGTGATGTTTAAGCAATGTTTAATGCTCAGCTGCTGTTTGACAGGCCTATGATGGTGAAAATGGTAAGTGCTTTTCCCCCCCCCACCTCTCCTGCCTCACAATGGGGGGGGGGGTAGTAGACCATGATCATTAACCAGCATTTTTGCATTATACTGTTCTGTTATTTCCAGAATACCAAAGCTACGGATTAATCTTTTAGACTGTTTCCTGATGTTACTCAGATCAATGACTCAGCGTGCTACAGTGTGGCTTAGTTAATATTCATAAGTTGCCCATAGGCTTTATTGCTTACTGGATTTGTAGTCAGATTTTTTTTTTTAAAAAATGTTTGTTTTACAAATGTAATGGAGCATACGTTGGCAGTATCAAGGTACCATCTTATCTCTGCCCTCCAATAAGATTTTTAACTGCTTTCTGTATATAAAACAATAATGTAAGATGTTATGGCACGGACTAAAACATATATGTAATTGACTTACTGCAAAGTATACAAAAATATTTTTGTAGGCATATTGTAATTGCTTTGAGTTGAAATTTCTAAATATTTGTACATTCTACCTGTATCTGGCTCTCAGCAACTTATTGTGGTTTGCAACTCTCTTGCACACCTGACCAACAAAAAACATTTCAACAGTACATGCAGTGTTTTTAAATATATAAACACTACATCTAGGAAACGAATTGTTTGAAATGTAACTTAATTTGCTTGACTAAAGGCTACTCATAGAAATACTATACTGGTATGAGTGTAAAATCACAAGGATAGATTTTACACATTCATTCTAGAACACATACCAATGGATACAGCTACTTGAAACATTATCCAAAAACTAGCGCTTAGTGGAGTTCTCCTTTAATGTGTAATTTTAGGAATTTATCATGCTGACAAGTCTTCAGGGTTTTTTCTCCTCTTCATCTTAGGATGATAAAGCTATGCCTAAAGGAGACCACTTCTCTGCCGATCGCCCTCCTCAACTTCCACGTAAGTGTAACACTAGCATCTGACTGTAGCTGTGTGCACCATACTCTGTATTGGTGATTCCAATATTCTCTACGAGTAAAAACTAACCTGGTTAACCTAGTGCTGGCTCCAAATGCCTTTCCAGCATTCTATCGTTTTGGACATGAAGCTAATTCGGTTTTCTTTAGTAGATTGTTTGGATTTTTTTACAGATGGTCTTGGAGGCATTGGAATGGGGCTAGGACCTGGAGGCCAGCCAATAGATGCCAACCATTTGAGGAGTTCAAACATAGGAGGCCCTGGAGGTAAGTATTGGGTTAACACCTGGCAGAGATTGGAAAGACATTTTGTTTGATAAACCCTTGTAGCAAACCATGCAGATATGTCTTGCACCTTTCTCGTGTGGAGGAAAGATCTTTGGTTATTGTAGATAATCTCAAATTTTACTAGACCGCTTGCAGTAAAGGCAAGAATTTACAGGTTCTGTATTCATCCTTATTCAAGCCTTTAACAGTGTGTGTATATATGTGTGTGTGCGTATAAATTGCATTCTTCTATCCTGAGATAGGAGCCCACTGTTCCCACCATAAATTTATGGTGTATTCCTCTCCACAGGGTTGCCTACATAAACTGTCTAGTTTGTATTTATGGTATATTTTTCCGTTGTAGGAATGGATTCCATGGGGTATGGGATGAACAAAATGGGTAAGACTAACTGTTTAATGGTTCTATATATTCTACTGTAATGTGACTTACCGTATATTCCGGCGTATAAGATGACTTTTTAACCCCAAAAAATCTTCTTAAAAGTGGGGGGTCGTCTTATATGCCGGGTACTTACCAAGCCGGAGGTTCCCACAGAGCCACCAATCTCTCTAATCACTACGCGCTGGCTATTGATGCCAAGCGCAGGGATGCCGTCATGTCCCGGCGCCCGGCATCAATTGCCGGCGCGTAGTGATGAGGGAGCAGGTAAGCCCGAGGTCTGGCACTTCAGACCTCGGCTTCCCTGCTCTCTAATCACT
>VKOC01029215.1:0-10362 GCA_009364415.1 Spea multiplicata
GAGAGGGGGGCATCAGGGGAAGGGGAGAGGAGCATCAGGGGAGGAAAAGGGGTATCAGGAGGAAAGAGGGGCACAGGGGAAGCGGAAGGGGCACATTGGAGGAAAGAAGGGAATTTGGGGAGGGAAGGCAGGCACAGCAGAGGAAAGTAAACCATAATTCCCAGGGACTGGGGATGACTAAGTGGCCCTGGCACTTTAAGGCCAGAGGCCACCAAATAAAGTATCCGCAGCACACATTATAGTCACCCAACTGCTGCTGGGTATGGGGCGCCATCCGGGTACCAGCCCTGGGCTCTCTAATTGACTAAAAAACATGGCAGAAAGAGGTAACATTCCAGAAAATATTTGTCCTTCCACTAGACCTGAAAACACCACAGGTTACCATGACAACAACACCCTAATCAATCTAGAAATCACTTAATCAATCAACCAATCAACCAATCAACCAACCAATGTATCTATGGTATAATTTCTTTCATTCAGGACAATGTGACCAAAGATTTTAACCCTTACATCTACAATGAAGAGTTATTAGCGGGATTCATTCAGAATGTATTATACACGCGTGTGTGCGGAGCAACAATATATACCGGATCCCGACACCCAATAAATAAACACATACATGCATGAGTAACCCTTTCACTCCCAGGAGCGTCCCCTCCTCCAAATGTCCGAAACCCCATTGTATTTACTTGTTGTGTACATTGTGCTGTGTATACGTAGCCTGTTATATATATAATGAAAAGGCCAGGCACCTCTATAGAATTTTGGGGTATAGCGAAACCCCAACAGGGGCTTTGATGACATCATATTCCAAATACAGAGACATTAATATGAAGTCGGCCCCCCCTTTTTGCAGTTATAACGGCTTTCACTCTCCTGGGAAGGATTTCCACAAGATTTTGGGGAGTTTCTGTGGGCCTTTTTTCCCGTTCATCCAGCAGAAGTGGTAGAGGCTAATACAGTGAGGGGGTATTAAGCATGCATCAGATAGGCATATGGCTAGATAAGTGGAACAGCCTCCCAGCAGAAGTGGTAGAGAGTAATAGAGTGAGGAGATGCATGGGATAGACATCCGGCTCCTGAATCTAAGACGAGACCAACGACTGATTAGGGTTTGAGTCTTTACAGCAGGAGAAACGGGCAGACTAGACGGGGGCCGGATGGGGCCGATCCGCTGGCAAGTTCTTTGTATCTATAAATGAAGTTAGTTGATTAAAAAAAACGTCAAGTATTGTGAAGTGAGTTTAATTATTGCCGAATTTACATGAAAAGCTCGGATCAGCCAAGTTAGAAAAAAAGCACTTATCTCGGGAAGACACGTTTGCAGCGACATTTCTGGTTCACAAGTCAATTATCTGACTAGCAGCGAAGACGTCTCGTTCGCGTCTCCCTTTTCTGCCGGAGATAATGGCTTCTGGCCAACGCCAAATTAGTTTTTCCGACCAAGAATGAGGAATGATCCGAGTTCCGGCCGCTTACGCAGCTCCAGATATCATCGCACGATGTTAATAAGGGCCAGCGTTCAATAATTTCACTGGAAGGGTCTCGGCCCTTTAAATTGGCAGAAGCCGCGTCAAAATCTCGTTAAAAGATAATTCCGCTGTAACTCTATATTCTATTAGAACTTTCGGCGTGCGTAAAAATAGGAAAAAATACTGGTTTCCC
Organism: Spea multiplicata; assembly: GCA_009364415.1. Taxonomy (NCBI): domain Eukaryota; kingdom Metazoa; phylum Chordata; class Amphibia; order Anura; family Pelobatidae; genus Spea; species Spea multiplicata. Next base: position 1,669 of record VKOC01029215.1, read on the forward strand.
TGGGAAATATTACGCTGCGGAAAACTGTTTATCTTTAACCCCTAATCCTCCTGAATTATTGAAGACGTCGCACGCGAGACATCATGGAAAGATAAAAAAAATATATATATATATATAAAAAAAAATAAAAAATATATACATATAGCCTTAAAACAAGCTACAATAAAGATATACGGTTTAATGATACAAATGGCATATATCTTATGATCAAAAAAATTTTATTTTAAGCCTAGAAATTATTACTATTTTCATTATTTCTGATTCTTATATTTGATCTTTTCTGAATTTCCTTTCTGATTTATTTATTTTGTGATTAAAAATATTTAAATTACAAATGCAATCATAAAAACACTTTTCTAGTGTCTCTTTTTAAGATGGACAGTCCATCTTTGGGCCCCATGTCCTTGCTGCCCCTTATCCCCCCCTTTCTCCTCCCAATAATGTGTATAGAAACAGCAGAAAATGGCTTTATAAATTAAATTAGTGACCCTAGGAATCTACCCATTCACCCCAAGACCCTCAGGCTGGGGTAAAAAACCATGAGAATCTGCTAATTTACCCCCAAAACATTAGGTGCAACTAAAAACCTGACAGTTTTCTTGCAGTATTCTCATGATCCACAAGTGGTTTCATACAAATAAAAACAGACATTTCCTTCTCTCTCCACCAGGTGGCGCTGAAGTCAATGGAAAGTTAATGAGACCCAAGTGCACTAGCGCTGCATGCCAGGAAAGGGTTAATCCCATGACTGTTCCTTTAAGAGCAGGAAAATACCCCAGAGCTTTATTTGTTGCCCCTGAATCGGTAAAATTCACTGGTTCAGGTTCATGGAAATAAACTCTTTTCAAGAGCATCAGAGGTTTCTGGTTAGCCCATAATTTTCTTGCCCACCCTTAGCCCCTCTAAGACACATTCCGTCCCCTTTGGGAACCCAGTAAGTAGAGGGCACCAACTCTTTGGACCCCTTTAGTACCCACTTCTCCCCATTAACCCATTCCAGATCCCATCCCTCTCCATCTCTCTGCCATCACAGCTATCCCAGTACCTCTACACTAAAGCTTTATATGTGAAACCTGCCTGTGTTTGCTCTGCTACTTCTGTCCCCCACATATTCTTCCCTACTCCTATCACTGTCAGCCAGCAAACTCAATCAACATGCGCAACTTAACCAATCTTATTCCTATCACCTCCAACCATAAACTCCCTCCAGTCTTTAACTGTGCCCTAACAATGTCTCTCCTCCTCACTTATCACCTCTTCCTTTTCCCGTCTACAAGATTTCACTCGAGCTGCCCCCATATCTCTGCAATCTACTTCTACTAAACCTTCAGCTTCACCCTCCCTCCCGACATTCAACAAAAACCCCAAAACCCACTTCTTCAGAGAAGCCGCTCCACCTTAGCAGCTAGAACTTCCTTGTCATTGAGACAACCACCACACGACCTCTCACCCTTTACTGATACCCCCCACACTACCTCTCAACCGCGTCACTATACCGCCCCCACTACCTCTCACCCCGTCATGATACCCGCCACTACGCTCTCACCCGGGTCCTGATACACCCCCACACTAGCTCTCACCGCCGTCACTGATTACCCCCACACTACTCTCACCCATCACTGATGACCCCCAGCACTACTCTCACCCATCACTGATACCCCACACTACCCTCACCCATCACTGATACCCCACACTACTCTCCCCATCACTGATACCCCCCCATCACTATGCTCACTCTAATCTCTGTGCCCTTATACCCCCCACACTTACTTCCACCCTTTCTCTGCGACCTTATACGCCCCCACATTACCTCTCACCCTTCTCTGTTGCCTTATACCACCCCCACACTACCTCTCACCCTTCTCTGCACCTTATACCGCCCACATTACCTTTCCACGCCTTTCTCTGCACCTTATACCCCCGCCACACTACCTTCCACACTTTTTCTCTGCACCTTATAACCCCCACATTACTCTCAACGCTTTCTCTGCGCCTTATACCCCCCACAAACCACTGCCTCTCACCTTGTCTCTGTGCCTTATACCCCCCCACACTACCTCTCACCCGTTCTCTATGCCTTATGTTTGTCACCCCATTTCCCTCAAGATTGTAAACTTGCGAGCCGGGCTCTCTCCACCTAACGTATCGGTTTGTCTCAGTCTGTCAATTCTCGTCTTGTCAGATCCCGTGAATTTATGGATTGTATTAAGCGCTGCGTAAACTGTTGGCGCTATATAAATAAAAGATAATAATAATAATAATAAGTACATGGGCATTTAGAGATCACGTTATGATTTCCAAGGCACAGGTAAAGCGCTGCCCCCTAGAGCATGTGCGATGTATTAACTCATAGGAGAGACTCAGTCATTCTGTTATACATCCTGCAGGGGGCAGCAATATGTAAAATGTATGTCCTTGAAAAGATGACAGAGATGTCGTGACCCTAGGGCAAGGGCGTCCAACCTGCGGCCCGCCAGCTGCTGCAGGACTACATCTCCCATAATGCTCTTTCAGCTAAGGTGCTGGCGGAGGATGGGAGATGTAGTCCTGCAGCAGCTGGAGGGCCGCAGGTTGGACCCCCTTGCCCTAGGGTCACAGTGCTTACCGTCCAAGCAGTTGAGTGACATTTGCCCAGTTTCCATCCAGGTTACCACCCCCCCTTCACTATGTACAGGAGAGGAAGGGTTCTGGAGGGCAACCCTATGAGGTTGCTAGGGCAACCGCACAAAATACCTCTTAAAGTTCTAACCCATGCACATTCCGCCGCCCAGCAGCCGGGGACAGGGAGTGTTGGATTAATTACGCATCTTTAATCGCTAGAAAATATTTCACAAAAGGACGGAGCTGAACATGTTTTATCCGGCACGCAGTGACTGCTCCGTGCCCCCGGGTTAGTTGGCGCGCGCTCAGCACATTTAAGACGTTTGAGTTTCGCGTTTTTATTCCCCCCCGGCTGCCGCGATGTTGGTTGAAGTGATGTTTGTCGGTCGGTCTCTCCGACGTTTAGCGTTTAACAGAACGGATTCCCCCGACTCGAAAATCCTGACGATATGGCGTGCGGCGGTGCTAAGCCTCGTGTGTGGTGTGTTGTGTTGATTTGTGTTGCGTTGCGTGTACTTTGTCGTTGTGTTTACCCCCCTGTCTAGTTTGACAACTTTCAATGTTCAGAATTACAAAATGCCCCTGTGTCATTTCTTCATTCCCTCCCCGAAATGCCTCTGCCCCTCTCTCCCCCCTGATGCCCCTCTCTCCTGGCCCCCCTCTCCTCCCCTGATGCCCCTGCCCCCCCTCTCTCCTCCCCTGATGCCCCTCTCGGCTACCCTTTGCTCCTCTTTCCTCCCTGTGCCCCTGTTACAGGGTCTCCGTACCCCCTGTTTGAGGGCTGAGGAATCGCCAGTCAGTCCCTCATACAGAGCTCCTGCTATCCACGGATCAGCCAGACCACCATTCACAGTAAAACAAGAACAACTTTATTTACAAACACACAGAATTTATATACAATCTCAATGCAATGCGTACCGAACCCAACCCCCAATCCCATCACTCCCATCCCCTCACAAATCCCATCAGTATACAGGGGATGTATCAGGTGAGGGGATTAAGGGATACAATGGGTTCCCCCACCTGTGTTATCCCCCCTGTAGTGCGGGGGCCGGCGGGGCAGACAGGGCTGTGTTGGCTGATTAAGAGCCCCAGCCAGATTACAGGATCCTCGTCTCTTTGAAGGCCGGAGCTGAATCCACATCGGTCTCTGGGCCGGTTACACAATAAACACACAACATAATATATTACCGGGTCACGGGATACGGAACTGGACACAAAAACGCTCCATGACCCGGCTAAACGTCACACGAACATATGAGCCGGCTAGCCTGGCCCCGTCACACGCCTGCGGGCCAGGACCCCGAAGACCCCGTGTTTTGTGTTGTGGTGGGCTGACCTTTTTGGCTCCAACCTCCCCTTGAGGTCATCCATGGGGGACCGAGGAAGATCCGACTTCTCTTGGTCTTTTGGCCGGCGAGGGTAGTTTGGGGCCTCTGGGATTCTTCTCCGGACGACCTCTACAGAAACAGTGTCTGCGGGGGGGGGTCTTCTGGCATCAGAGAAGAGGTCGCCTGAACCCCGAGGTGCTTCTGACCCCCACAAGATGGTCCAACCTGGATCCGCTCCGCATTCTCCACTTGCTCCTTTTTTTTCGATCCGTTCCGCGTTTTGGATCCGCTTCGTTTTTTCCCCATTTAGTGAATAGGTGACCCCGTCTCATTAAACACTGGAGCTGCTGGTCGTCGCACAGAACTTTTTGACTCTTCAACTGCACTTTTTATGTTTTCCCCCCCAGTTCTGGCTTTTTTTTTTTTTTGCTGTGGGAGGAAGAATTTTTAAAATACCAGAAATGGCACTTTTTAATTTTTTTGCTCTCGCATTTATTGCACGTAGACCAATAGTTTTTTGATTGAAATCTGATTTTCTTCACACCATCGTCTTCGTGTTTTTGTGTACCCTAACGATTCGGCTTTTGGTAGGTGAGGCGGGGGCCGCCCTCGCCAGCTGCCATCTTTCCCTTCCACAACTTAAGTGGTTCCCCTTTTAGGTGGAGGTGAAGATCCGGCCCATTTTCTGGCCTCCTGGCCGGGAAGGTAAGTGGGCTAAAAAAAGTCTGGGGACTTGGTTGTCTACTGAGTTATGTGAGTTACTTTATCAAAACCTTGTTTTCTCTCATTTTGCCCCAATAAACCCCCTTTATCTGCAGATCTGGAGCCGCCGTTGCTGTCAGTCATGTGATATTTTGGGTGACTTTCCCGGCTCAAACACCACACTGAGCTGATGCTTTATGGCGATGCTAATGAAGTCCGATCCTCCATAGACCTTCATTAGCCAGAGAGTCCTTCTGGGCGATTAAGACTGAGGCATTCTATTGTCCCCCACAGGCAGTATGATAAGGAGTCGGGGTGTTTAGTAGATCGGGGATCAGATAACAGAGCGAGAATCATACAAACGGCTCATATGCGGCTGCCTGAAAACTTTATATTATGGGGCAAAAACTACAACTGGGGTTAAAAAAAGACATATTTTGGAGACTTTTTAAATCGCCTCTAGGGATAAAGAAATAAGCAGAGTTCCCCTTTAAGCGAGCCGTTTAGGTGAAAGTGCCCCAGCAGGACTGGCAGGGTCTGGCTAGCCGCCAGCTCTTGTTACGAGCCCGTATGGAATGCGTGCGGTGCAGCCTGGGAAAAGCTGTCAAAAGACACTTCCCTGTTTTCGCCGTTTACTTATTAAGTCGTTGCGATGCCGAGCGCTTGACTTTTACCCCTCTGAGGTCACGGCTACCCCTGACGGGCTGCGAGGGAACCGGAGAGCGGGGTAAGTGGGGCACCTGACTTCAAGAATTAATTTGCAAGGCTTGCTCTGTCATTTCAGCTGTTGTGAACTACAACTCCCATCACTCTGTCTACCTTTCAGCTGCTGCCAGCAGGAGAGTTCAGCGTCCCTCGGGGACGGCCGACCTCCACGCCTGTCATTTCAGCTGTGGACTGCAGCTCACATCATGCTCAGCCACGTTTGTACTGGTTAAAGAAAAATCCACCTGCTGTTCGAGGCGGCACGTGCCGCTGCTTTTACTCAGGGTGATGGGAGTTGGAGTAGTGACGATATTCCGTGATAAGCCAAGAATGAGACATTTTCTATAGTTATTGTATATTATGTATATATTATATGTATATAAATGTATACATTATCTGTATATTATATGATCGTATCGCACTACAGCTCCCAGCATCCTCAGCCAGTCTTTTGGCTGTTCTCGGGTCAAATTTCTGTTTAAATGTAATGTTATGTAGCGATTTTTGTTATATTTTCCTTACGCATGCAAAAAAATAATGCTTTCAGACCAAATTTTCATCTTATGGATATTCAGTGATCTTAAGAAAGTTTTACTTTACCGAGAGGGTGGTAGATGAGTGGAACAGCCTCCCATCAGAAGTGGTAGAGGCTAATACAGTGAGGCTAATACAGGTAGAGGCTAATACAGTGAGGGGATTAAACATGCATGGGATAGACATACGGCTCCTCAGACAAGACCAGAGACTGATTAAGGTTTGAGGCTTTACAGCAGGAGAAACGGGCGACTAGACAGGGGCCGGATGGGGCCGATCTGAGTTTCTATGTTTAATTAAGTGAAACCCTGTATTTTACTGAAATATTTATTATCTGAGGCGCTGCGTCGTTCTACTCCCTGTTTTAACTTGCTGAGGAATTTTCCTTCCAAAACACCTGCATTCAAGCAGGACGTCCACCTCTGGCTTCATAACAAGACAAGTCACGAGACTTACAGACGCCATAATTAGATAGGGAGGTTCAGCAGGTCACTGGCCGCCCTCTTCTGCCCCTATTCTCTTTTGGGGGGTTTATGGGAGGGTAAATGAAGCAGCCAATGGCAGGCCCAGAATCGCCATCTGGCAAATGCCCAACGGGCTGGCGGCTGATAGGGCCGCAGCCTTACCCAACGCAACAAATAAAAACACGGATCTAGCCGGGGCTGCATGCGCACCATTTAGTGGCCACTGCCTTAAAGTGCCTGCGCTGCTTAGTCCTCCCCAGTCCGGCCGCGGCCATGAAAAACACGTGATTTTTCTACTGCTTTAAACTCTCATTTTTCATGAAATGCTGAATTTTAATCGCATCCTCGCCCCTAACACCAAGATCTCTGTGCTTCTACAACTTGCGCAAATCCCGAATTTTTGTCATTTCCGCCGTTTTCCGTCAACGGCACAAAATCCTCATTCAATTTACTAGAATTTTCGCGTACGATTTTATTTTGCAACTTTTCACCCAAACAGACCCCGCGTCGCTCCACGGGTCACCCGGCCGACGCTGAAGGCGCCTTCGCACTGTTGCTTAATAAATTGGCAAAATGACAAAATTGACATTTTTTTAAGATTAACAAATTCATGTTACCAAGCATTATTTTGGGAAGCATGTTGGTCAATTTAGGAAAAAAAAAAAAAAGCTATTTTTCCGCTGACTGCACAGCATGACTCGGCTCTAAGCGGGTTATTTCTGAACAGAAAAAGAAAGAGAATGCTAAATTTTAATATATTTTAAAAAAATAGTATTATTGTAATATAAAAATATATAAATTAATTTCTAAATTGAATATATTTATTTTATTTAAATATTAAATAATGTATTATTTTCTGAGAAATGTTTAAAATATTTTTTAACAGCTTTTTGAGTAAAAAAAAGGATTAATTTATTACATTTAAAATGGATAAAGCTGCCCGCGCTGAGAGATAATATTGTAGGTTTTTTTTTTCTTTAGGGGCAGAAAAAGTGATAAAAGCGATAAAACTAAGAAAGAAAAAATCAGAATAATTGAAAAAAAAAAAGTGTAAAAAAATTCCAAATGGCCAAATGATGATGATATATATATATATATACATCAATGCAATATTTCTGGGGCACAAATGGCAAATTTGATATTTCTGGGTTTTTTTTATTGGATGGGATTATGACAATTATATGGAATATTCTGTTTTACTGTAAAAGGTATAAAATAAAGGAATTTAAACAAAAGAGGAGAAAAGTTCCAACAAGAGGCCGGACTCTGACACTAGAGGATCAGAGACTGTGATGGGATGGAAGGGAGTTTTACTTTTACTGAGAGGTGGTAGGATAAGTGGAACAGCTCCCAGCAGAAGTGGTAGAGGGTAATACAGTGAGGGTATTAAACATGCATGGGATAGACATACGGCTCCTGAATCTAAGACGAGACCGACGACTGATTAAGGTTTGAGTCATTACAGCAGGAGGAGCGGGCGAGTAGACCGGTGCCCTTTGTACTGCGCTGCGGAACGTGATGGCGCTACATAAAACAATAAATAATAATAACGCCCGCAGGTCATATAATTACCGGCAGACGCGTCAGCTGGGTTAATGAATCTCTCGTTGTTATCACTCGTTGGGTGAGAGATTTACTGCATCGCTCAGGAACTGAGATCGAGAGTTTATCGGCTGCCGAGATCTTTATGAGATTTATTAACTCCTCGATTTCTCACACAGATGGAGGTGCTGTGAGGGCGGTTAACCCTTTGCATGCCTGTGTGCGGCTGCTTCACCCCCCCCCTGTGCAGGAACACGAAGGGTCTCGAGAGGTTTAACGGCCGATGAGTGACGCCTGAAACAGAAAGCTTTATTCACTAAGCCAGGAGTCTGTGGACGGGAGGAGAAAAATTACAACAAGAGAGCCCGGAATCCAACACTAGAGAGTCAGAGACTGAGATGGGATGGAAGGGTGGTAGATAAATGGAACAGCCTCCCAGCAGAAGTGGTAGAGGGTAATACAGTGAGGGTATTAAACATGCATGGGATAGACATCCGGCTCCTGAATCTAAGACGAGACCAACGACTGATTAAGGTTTGAGTCTTTACAGCAGGAGAAACGGGCGACTAGATGGGGGCCGGATGGGGGCCGATCTTCCGATTCTCTGTTTCTATTGCATAGTGCTCTGGCCCGAGAAGAGTTAAAGCGTCTCGTTGCCCCCCCCGCGCTGCATGCGCGCCCCCCCCCTCTCCGTGTTCCGCATGGAGAAGTTTCTGTAATAATTCCGTATTTATTCTGATTGTCTTTCCGTGCGGTTAATGCGGGAATTCATTCAACAGAGACAGGCGCTGGGCGTCAGGACAAGGGGGCTCTGT
>VKOC01029218.1:0-18158 GCA_009364415.1 Spea multiplicata
TATACCAATCCACACGTATACACCAATCCACACGTATACACCAATCCACACGTATACACCAATCCACACGCATACCAATCCACACATATACCAATCCACACACATATATACCAATCCACTCATATACACCAATCCACTCATATACACCAATCCACACATATATACCAATCCACTCTCACTGTCACTCTGTTTTCCTACCTTTCCTCTTTTCTTGTTTCAGTTTCTTTGCCTCTTCTTCTTCAGTTCTTGTCTTCTCTGTCTTCTTCCGGGTCAGAGGGCGGTGGGCGCGGCTTCAGTGCTGTGCGCAGGGATCTGACAGCAAAGCCCGGCGCACAGCAGCTGTTGCCGTGCGGATCACAAGGGAGCGGTATCGGAGGTCTTTAACAGACCTCCGGCTCCCTTCAGTGATTTTAAGCCGGGTTCAAGGGAGATTGAACCGGCTTGAAATCACTCAAGGGAGCCGGAGGTCTGTTAAAGACCTCCGATACCGCTCCCTTGCGAGCCTGCTCCTCCAGCGGCGGACATTACTGTCCGTCTCTGGAGGGGTGCCGGGTGCCCCCCTACTGGCGGCAGCGGACCTGTGGCGGCGGACCGCGGCGGCGCCCCCTGGAGTGTGGCGTCCTGTGCGGTCGCACAGGTCGCACACCCCAAAGGCCGGCCCTGCCTGTATACTGCCAAATCCATTTAATTAAGGATGACCTAAATAGGAGGATCTTCTCCATTAGCTCTGTCCACAATTTATTTGGTGTCACACTTGACTGTTCTCTCTTTCATCCTTCACATCCAATCCTCACCAAACCCTGCTGCCTTTACCTAAAAAAAACAACTTGCCAACTTGCCTATTCCTCACATAAGAAATGACCAAGATAGTAATCTACTCCATTGTGATATCTGGATTTATGCAACTCCCTACTATCTGGTCTTTCCCTCTCCTGCCTTTCACCGCTCCAATACATACCCACACTGCAGCTACACTAATCTTCCTTTCCCATTCATCTGTTACTCCATCATGCCAATCACTCCATTGGCTTCATATACGCTCCAGAATCAAATTCAAGCTCCTGACCTACACAGCCCTTAACAACTCCACATCACCCTACACCTTTACCCTCTTTTTCAAGTACATCGCTAACCATGACTTGCATCTCTCTTTCCCATATTTAGCATTTCACATGCTTTGTACCTATTCTCTGGAATTCCCTTCCTTGTTCCATCAGACTTTCTCCCTCAAAAGCTCTCTTGAGATTTGAAATGTTTCACTGACTCTGATTGTAACATCTCCACAGATTCTGATGACGTTAAATAAATAATTGTAATATAATGAGTGTTTCATTTTGGTTTGGTGTAAAAGTGTTCAACATGCACAAAAGAGAGGAACTGAAATGTTGAGGTAATTGAACACAGTTGCTGAAAAATTTACATTTTTAGTTCCATTGTTCAACACATAAAGGGTTTAGTTGTGGGATCTAGAAGTGGTCAACAAAATATTTTATGGTCATACCTAGTGCACCTCATCAACAGTGGCCTCAATTTAATTCTTGGCTGCAAGATGTGGGTCCCAGACTGTAAATGCAGTGGAGTGGCGATTAGGGATTATCAACCCCACCCTGCTATGCAGTGGCTCCTCACAAGCAATGCCCTGCCAGAAATATCATTCCTAGTGATTATGGATGTCGTAACCCTTCCCAGCAATAATTCCTTAAAGTAAAATATTGCCTAAATATTTTTTTATTTTCTTTTGTATTTATATGCTATAATGTAACCAATTCACACAATCAACATTATCCAAAAAATCTGTCAGGAGTCCACCCTAATGCCAAAAAGAAAAGAAATAAACACCAGATAGTGAACGTGAAAATAAAGTATTAAAAAGGTACTTCCTCACTGTACTGCCGCAGCCTGCAATAACACTCCTCTTAGTGTTCAACAACAAGCAATCCAGAAATAGGCGCGCATGTACATATGTGGGACAAAAAAAATAAAGAATAATAGTGCAATAATGTGGGATTTAAAGTACAATATATGTGTGTAATATATGCACTCACAAAATTACAGAAGGTCAAAGGCTCTTCAGAATAAAATTCTTTCTTTATTTCTTCTTATAACTAAAAAATCATAAAAGAGAACGGCCAATAGTGCAATATATTCTTGTGGTTCTTATAGGAGAATAAAAATGCACTTACAAGATGGTCGGTATTTTCAAGCACTTCAACTATAAGTCCGAAGATCAAAGTAATGAAGTCCAAAAGCAATAGATAGTCCTCGTGGGTAGTCCTCAACGCGTTTCGCCTGTTGGCTTCCTCAGGAGAACAATTTCTTTCCGCAAAATTTTATTTCTGCAAAATTTTATAGTGTTCGTGGGTGTGGAGCGTCTATTTATATGCTTTGTATCCTTGTTCCGTGTTCCGTCCTTACTTCCGGGTTTGACGTCAGCGCGCTGTTTCCGTCGTTGCTTAGCAATCGTGACGCTTTAGTGATTTCTCCTTCCTATGTCTATGGCGTCTTCATGCGTCTCCTAGCAATAGGGACGCTGCAAGCCTCCTTTCGTTTTAAGAATAGAAGTCCTCCCCCTTCTGCTCGCAAGCTCTTCAGATCACAGTAGTATTTCTCGAGCAAAAATGTCTAAAAAATCCTTAGTATCGCTCGTATTCAAAAATGTTGAATGAAGGAGAGAGGGGATATATTAGGAGATTTGTAGTATATATAAATAGCAAAAAATACGGATGGAGAACGGAACCATGGAAGTTGGAGGGTAGAAAAAAGAGAGATAGTATATGGTGTGTATATATAGAAATGTGATGTAACAGTTTGTCCACCGGGAGACTCATAAATAAATAGGGATAATCATTGGCTTATGTAAATATAGAGAGACATTATTTTATATGATAGATAACTTAATTGTTAATTTATTAATTTATAGGAGATACATCAAAATGAAATCAAGATGGATAAAAATGGATGGAATGAGACAAGATTAATAAAATATGACTTGGATTTTGTGACAATAAAAATACTAAGAAATTCATTAGAAAAATTAATTAAAATAATTTTAATAAATATATTAATTCATTTAAATATATATTTTTAAAATAAATTTATTTAATTAATTTAAAAGGGCCCCTATGTCTATCTGTCTAGTTCCCTTACAAGTTACAGACCGCAGTATGTTTGTATATATATGTTTTTAAAAATATAAGTATTAAAAAATAAAATATAATATATTAAAAAAATAAATAAATAAATATATTAAAAGTTTATACTCAGTCAATAAAAGCGAGTATATCTAGATCAGTATTTAGGCCACCCTTTTTATATGTCTGAAATTTAAAAATCCATTCTGTCTCTTTTTTAGACAGTACTGTATTTATGTCACCTCCCCTCCAGTGAGTTTTTACAAGGTCAATCCCTAGAATTTTAAAATCTGATAGTGAAAACATTGTGCATGTGTTACAGTGTCTAGGTACACTGTGTTTCGTATTTGCATTCCGTATTCCCCCCAGATGTTCCAATATTCTAACTTTAAGTTCTCTTGTAGTACGTCCAATGTACTGTTGGCCGCACTTACATTCCAGTAGATATATCACATTTTTAGTATTGCAATGAATGAAATGTTTTATTGGGTATTCTTTCCCTGTATTATTGCATTTGAAAACTGTGATTTTCTTTTGTTGGGTATTGCACGTTCTGCACACTTTACACCTCCCACATTTATGGAAGCCCGGGGATTTATCCACTAGAAATTTCTGATGTTCTTTCTTATCATCTTCATTAGGTAGTAAGCTAGGTGCCAGAATCGTTTTTAAATTAGCTAATTTTTTGTATATAATTTTCGGTTTGTCTGGGAGATGACCCTGTAATATCTCATCTTCCTTTAGAATAGGCCAGCATCTATTTAATGCTTTCTTAATTTGGGGTGCTCTATCATTATATTGAGTTAGGAAGGAAAACTCATACCCGTCTTTATTTTTTTGTTTTTTGTTGTAGTTTATAAATTCTTCCCTTCTTTTTTTCTGTATACTATCAAAACTGTCTGTTAAAAGATCTTTTGGATAGTTTCTTTCTTCCAATTTGTCTAATAAAAGGTGGCTTTGTGTCATAAAATCTTCATCGTTGGTACAATTTCTACGTACTCTGGTAATTTGTCCCTTGGGTATATAAAAATAATTATGTGTGATATATCTACTGGAATGTAAGTGCGGCCAACAGTACATTGGACGTACTACAAGAGAACTTAAAGTTAGAATATTGGAACATCTGGGGGGAATACGGAATGCAAATACGAAACACAGTGTACCTAGACACTGTAACACATGCACAATGTTTTCACTATCAGATTTTAAAATTCTAGGGATTGACCTTGTAAAAACTCACTGGAGGGGAGGTGACATAAATACAGTACTGTCTAAAAAAGAGACAGAATGGATTTTTAAATTTCAGACATATAAAAAGGGTGGCCTAAATACTGATCTAGATATACTCGCTTTTATTGACTGAGTATAAACTTTAATGATAGTTTATTATTTAATTTATCTTTTAATATATATATTTTAATTTTTTAATATATATTTTTAAAATAAACATATATATACCAACATACTGGGTCTTTAAACTGTAAAGGAACTAGACAGATAGAGCATAGGGCCCTTTTAAATAATTTAAATAATTTATTAAAAATAAATATATTTAAAAGAATTAATATATTATTTAAAATTTTTATTTTAATTAAATTTCTATGAATTTCTATTGTATTTTTATTTGTCACTAAAAATCCAGTCAATATTTTATTAATCTTGTCTCATTCCATCCATTTTTATCCATCTTGATTTCATTTTGATGTATCTCCTATAAATTAATAAATTAACAATTAAGTTATCTATCATATAAAATAATGTCTCTCTATATTTACATAAGCCAATGATTATCCCTATTTATTTATGAGTCTCCCGGTGGACAAACTGTTACATCACATTTCTATATATACACACCATATACTATCTCTCTTTTTTCTACCCTCCAACTTCCATGGTTCCGTTCTCCATCCGTATTTTTTGCTATTTATATATACTACAAATCTCCTAATATATCCCCTCTCTCCTTCATTCAACATTTTTGAATACGAGCGATACTAAGGATTTTTTAGACATTTTTGCTCGAGAAATACTACTGTGATCTGAAGAGCTTGCGAGCAGAAGGGGGAGGACTTCTATTCTTAAAACGAAAGGAGGCTTGCAGCGTCCCTATTGCTAGGAGACGCATGAAGACGCCATAGACATAGGAAGGAGAAATCACTAAAGCGTCACGATTGCTAAGCAACGACGGAAACAGCGCGCTGACGTCAAACCCGGAAGTAAGGACGGAACACGGAACAAGGATACAAAGCATATAAATAGACGCTCCACACCCACGAACACTATAAAATTTTGCAGAAATAAAATTTTGCGGAAAGAAATTGTTCTCCTGAGGAAGCCAACAGGCGAAACGCGTTGAGGACTACCCACGAGGACTATCTATTGCTTTTGGACTTCATTACTTTGATCTTCGGACTTATAGTTGAAGTGCTTGAAAATACCGACCATCTTGTAAGTGCATTTTTATTCTCCTATAAGAACCACAAGAATATATTGCACTATTGGCCGTTCTCTTTTATGATTTTTTAGTTATAAGAAGAAATAAAGAAAGAATTTTATTCTGAAGAGCCTTTGACCTTCTGTAATTTTGTGAGTGCATATATTACACACATATATTGTACTTTAAATCCCACATTATTGCACTATTATTCTTTATTTTTTTTGTCCCACATATGTACATGCGCGTCTATTTCTGGATTGCTTGTTGTTGAACACTAAGAGGAGTGTTATTGCAGGCTGCGGCAGTACAGTGAGGAAGTACCTTTTTAATACTTTATTTTCACGTTCACTATCTGGTGTTTATTTCTTTTCTTTTTGGCATTACATTGTTTTTTCCTCTATCTATAAACACCAGTTCCAGAACACACATGGCTTTTTCCAGTAGCCTTCATTCTAACATAAGAGATATGAGGACACAAAAATTAAATAATATCTTCTCACAAACTAATGATGAAAATCATGTTTCACTTGAATTGTTTGAAAAATTAGAAAGATTAGCAGAAAAAGAATTAAAAAAATGGTGGGAAGTCACATTTCTTGAACATTATATCTCACATAAATTGATACCCAGAGGCCTCAGAATACAGAAATACCCAGCATTTGGGGAAGAGAATGGACCATTTATGACTAAATGGAATAACATCTTAGATCATTGTTCATTTGAACTAATGCAATTATTAATAGACTTTCAACGAGATAGTCTCAACGATATAGAAGTTAATATCCAACAAACAGAAAAATTGATTGATCAAAAGTTTGAGGGAGTGGAGATCAAGCGAAGAAAAGATAATATAAATGAGAAAATACAAAAACAGGAATCCTCCATAATAGAGGTAAAAAGTAAAAAATTGCAGAGAGATAAAAGAGATCATCAGGGAGATATTCACAAAAGATATAGGCCCAGAGAGTATAATGCACAATATAAATCGGGATTTAACCAATATGACAATAGACCGAATACCAATAGGTATAATAGTTACAAACGAAAACCGGCAGATAAACACAGCAACTTTTTAGTTACAGGGACTAGACGACCCTTAGAGAGACATAGGGAGAACATCAGGGACTCCTCTAATGATAGATATAGAAAAAGAGAAGACAACTCTACAACAAGAGATAATCTTAGACAATATTCACCTAGACCTACAACGTCAGTATGGCAAAATAAAGATAGCAATAAACCACATACTTCTAATGACTTCAAGAAGTCTTTTTTAGACAGGGAGCAATCCCGAAATACAAGACACATACAGATAGACCATTCCCACTATCCAACATTCCAGGACAGAGAGAGGAATTTTCCAGCTTACACGGGCTCCCCAGTCAAGAAAAGAAAAGCTACAAGATACTCAGAGGAACAAGAGGAAAGGGTAACAAACTAACATCCAAAAAAGAACATAAAAAGAATGAAATAGTTAATCTATCAAAACATGAGTTAAGTCAGAACGAATTATCCCTTTTAAATAAGGGTCTAAAATTTGCACCTAACAAAGGACCCAATAGTTTCCACTTGTTCATAGATGCTCAAAAATTTCTGAGAAAACTCACAGTAAAAAGATTTTTCTTAAAAAATGAAAATACTAATACCACAAAATCTCATGAGGGAGATGCATTTATACACACATCTTTAAAACCTAGGTCTAAATTTTTCCCACAGCAGGATAAAAGTGTCCACATTGAAGTCTTTACTGATATGTTGCTTAAAGAGTTCAATGACATAGAACAAAAAAACAGGAGACAACACAACCTAACTAAAGTCGAACAGGAAAGCCTTAGGCCTTGAAAAATAATAAACAAATAGTCATTAAAGCTGCTGACAAAGGAGGGGCTACGGTGATTATGGACAGAACGTATTACCTCAAAGAGGCTCTACGTATTCTTAATGACGAAAATACTTATAGAAAACTTCTAGTTAACCCTACAAGAACCTTTCAAGAGGACCTGAGAGTACTACTACAGGGGGGATATGATAACAAGGTACTTAACAAAAATGAGTTTAATTTTCTTGACACAAAATATCCAAAAATACCTATCTTTTATTTTCTACCGAAAATACATAAAAGTATGACAAACCCTCCAGGACGTCCAATCATAAGTGGAATTGACTCATTAACCAATAATGTATCACAATATGTAGATTTCTTTCTCCAGAAATACGTCATTAAAAGCCCCTCATATATAAAAGATACAACAGACATACTAAAGACTTTGGCTGACATAACATGGTCTACAGATTACATATGGGCAACAATGGACGTCACTTCACTTTATACGGTCATCCCTCATGAGTTAGGCATAGAGACCATTAAGAAAGCCCTTTTTTTAGACACTAATATGGATGAACTACAGAGTAATTTTATTACAGACTGTATACATTTTATTCTCACACATAATTATTTTTCTTTTAATGAGACTTTTTACTTACAGACATGTGGTACCGCAATGGGAACCAGATTCGCGCCGAGCTATGCAAATCTCTATGTGGCCGATTGGGAAGCCAATTATATTTGGAAAAACAATCCGTTCGGCGCGAATCTGGTTCTCTGGAAGAGGTACATCGACGACGTTCTTATAATATGGCAAGGTGATGTTCAAAATTTACATAATTTTATAGCATATACTAACAGTAATGAATATAATCTACACTTTACATCAAGCATTGACAAACAACAGATAGATTTTTTAGACCTTACCCTTTTCATTAGAGACAATAAAATAAACACTAAAACTTTTTTTAAGCCCACAGATGGTAATGGTTTTATTGATTTTTCTAGTCGCCACCAACCCCAGCTGGCTTAGAAAATATACCCAAGGGACAAATTACCAGAGTACGTAGAAATTGTACCAACGATGAAGATTTTATGACACAAAGCCACCTTTTATTAGACAAATTGGAAGAAAGAAACTATCCAAAAGATCTTTTAACAGACAGTTTTGATAGTATACAGAAAAAAAGAAGGGAAGAATTTATAAACTACAACAAAAAACAAAAAAATAAAGACGGGTATGAGTTTTCCTTCCTAACTCAATATAATGATAGAGCACCCCAAATTAAGAAAGCATTAAATAGATGCTGGCCTATTCTAAAGGAAGATGAGATATTACAGGGTCATCTCCCAGACAAACCGAAAATTATATACAAAAAATTAGCTAATTTAAAAACGATTCTGGCACCTAGCTTACTACCTAATGAAGATGATAAGAAAGAACATCAGAAATTTCTAGTGGATAAATCCCCGGGCTTCCATAAATGTGGGAGGTGTAAAGTGTGCAGAACGTGCAATACCCAACAAAAGAAAATCACAGTTTTCAAATGCAATAATACAGGGAAAGAATACCCAATAAAACATTTCATTCATTGCAATACTAAAAATGTGATATATCTACTGGAATGTAAGTGCGGCCAACAGTACATTGGACGTACTACAAGAGAACTTAAAGTTAGAATATTGGAACATCTGGGGGGAATACGGAATGCAAATACGAAACACAGTGTACCTAGACACTGTAACACATGCACAATGTTTTCACTATCAGATTTTAAAATTCTAGGGATTGACCTTGTAAAAACTCACTGGAGGGGAGGTGACATAAATACAGTACTGTCTAAAAAAGAGACAGAATGGATTTTTAAATTTCAGACATATAAAAAGGGTGGCCTAAATACTGATCTAGATATACTCGCTTTTATTGACTGAGTATAAACTTTTAAATATATTTATTTATTTATCTTTAATATATATATTTTTTTTTAATATATATTTTTAAACATATATATACCAACATACTGGTCTTTAAACTTGTAAGGGAACTAGACAGATAGACATAGGGCCTTTTAAATAATTTAAATAATTTATTTTAAATAATAATATTTAAATGAATTATATATTTATTTAAAATTTATTTTAATTAATTTTCTATGAATTTCTATGTATTTTTATTGTCACTAAAATCCAAGTCATATTTTATTAATCTTGTCTCATTCCATCCATTTTTATCCATCTTGATTTCATTTTGATGTATCTCCTATAAATTAATAAATTAACAATTAAGTTATCTATCATATAAAATAATGTCTCTCTATATTTACATAAGCCAATGATTATCCCTATTTATTTATGAGTCTCCCGGTGGACAAACTGTTACATCACATTTCTATATATACACACCATATACTATCTCTCTTTTTTCTACCCTCCAACTTCCATGGTTCCGTTCTCCATCCGTATTTTTTGCTATTTATATATACTACAAATCTCCTAATATATCCCCTCTCTCCTTCATTCAACATTTTTGAATACGAGCGATACTAAGGATTTTTTAGACATTTTTGCTCGAGAAATACTACTGTGATCTGAAGAGCTTGCGAGCAGAAGGGGGAGGACTTCTATTCTTAAAACGAAAGGAGGCTTGCAGCGTCCCTATTGCTAGGAGACGCATGAAGACGCCATAGACATAGGAAGGAGAAATCACTAAAGCGTCACGATTGCTAAGCAACGACGGAAACAGCGCGCTGACGTCAAACCCGGAAGTAAGGACGGAACACGGAACAAGGATACAAAGCATATAAATAGACGCTCCACACCCACGAACACTATAAAATTTTGCAGAAATAAAATTTTGCGGAAAGAAATTGTTCTCCTGAGGAAGCCAACAGGCGAAACGCGTTGAGGACTACCCACGAGGACTATCTATTGCTTTTGGACTTCATTACTTTGATCTTCGGACTTATAGTTGAAGTGCTTGAAAATACCGACCATCTTGTAAGTGCATTTTTATTCTCCTATAAGAACCACAAGAATATATTGCACTATTGGCCGTTCTCTTTTATGATTTTTTAGTTATAAGAAGAAATAAAGAAAGAATTTTATTCTGAAGAGCCTTTGACCTTCTGTAATTTTGTGAGTGCATATATTACACACATATATTGTACTTTAAATCCCACATTATTGCACTAGGAGTCCACCCTTCATGCCAGGACTCTTCTGAGTGTAAAACCTATGACCAAGTACTATGACAGCGGAACCTGATTACCTGGGTGTAGTTCTGACCTTAAATACCTGCTGTGTGTCAGTGGGCTATCCAGCCACAATCTAGGTCTTCACCTAGAGTATTGCGTAAAATTCTAGGGACGCCATCTACAGAAGGATATTTACATATTGGACAGAGCTTAGAAGAAGGGTACTAAAATGGTAAATGTGTTGCAGGATAAAAATTATGAGGAAAGACTAAGGGATCTGCAAAGGTTCCAGGGGATCTAACAGATGCATGAATTCTAGTGAAATGTGTGCAATATTCAAAATAAATAGCAAGATGAGATCTCCTAAGTTCTCTGTCCTTCTCCTGTGTCCCTGACCTGTATCCTGAGTTGGTTATCTATCATTTCCACATGCAGTCTGGTTTGCGCTTCTTGCAAAAAATAACTATTATCTTATTTGAATGATTCATTACTTACTTTCTGGATATACGATTATGCAATTATTTTTCTAGCCTTTTCCGGTAATAGAACAGGGAAAAAGCACTGGACATACATACAGTGATGTACCTCTGATATTGTCTGTACAACTTTTGATATTGTTGTTTTTTTATGTAATGCAGACCACAATAAAGCTACAAAATTTGTTTTTACCGGACTCTAAATTGTGCCTCATTTCCACAAGAGTGCCGATGTTTCTTTTGATTAACATCTTGGCATCAGCCTTGGCACCTGGGCACCTTGTAAGGCTAGTTGACAAAATGATGTGACTGAGCCAACGTTTTTAGTATTCAACAGGAAATATTCCACAATTATTTCTCCATTAATATGCAACCTGCGTAAGGAGCAGAGTTGTTTTACATTGCTCAATTAGAGGGTCAGTACTTCTGTTAGTATTGCCGCTACAATTATCATCATACACAAAAACAAGCAATCAAAAAAGCAAGAAAAATTGCAAAATTGCTGTCACTGTCAATCTGTTTATGTTCTCTGTGTATGTTATTATACATAATAATAGTTACTAAACAAGTTCTCTTAAAAGATATATATATATAAGTACCATTGCACCTTAATCATAGTTTTGGCCTGGAAAACTTAATTGCTATATGACACAAAAGCGAGAACTGATAGGTTGTGGCAATACAAAAGTGAAAAAGCTTTGTAAAAGTTTTTATGTTGTTATATGTGATTTAACCTTCAGAGTAAAGAATACAATTACAGATCTCCTAATGTTTAATTGCTTAGAGAGTCAAATTGTATCACAATTCATCTTATCAATGACTCCAGGTTCACAAGATGTATTTGTAGTAAAGTACTACTTGGTCAAAGGTCACCGCCAGACCGGGACGTACCAGATACGTCATCGATGATGCGCAATCCAGCGTCGCTATGAACGCTGGGATCGCGAGGGGCGACTGCTACTGACCGCTGGGTGTCCCCAGCGATCCGTAGCAGCCACTGCCCTCAATTCCGTGCAGGTGAACGCTTTGCAGCGAATCACGATCACGGAATTAAAATATGAAAAACTGAAGACGCAGTACAGAGATGCCGGTCCTGATGGGGTTAAACCAGATATATTTATCATTTATCTATGATTTGCTTCTGGGGGACAGCTAAACAGGCAGCCTTCCCAAAAACCCTGACCTTGTTGTAAAGGGCTTGCAATACCACATCTTGGGCCACTAGTTATTTATGAAAATAATTAAAAGAAATAGAACAAACTAATAAACCAAAGGAATTATTAACATTTAATACCTGAATGTTGTTTTAAAAGTGTTCATATACCCGAGGCACGGTTCCCATGATAGTTATCACAAGCCAAATTAAAGTTGGCTTGAAAATCTGTGTATCAATCAGTAAATTATCTCATGATTCCATGTGTTCTGAATGTGCTTAATTGGGATTGACATACTAATTTCTGATGATTACTGTGGAGACCCAACCAATTTATTGTTAACACAGGTGTGTAAAAAAGCAGAGCAAAATGAAAGCATTTCCATTGTTTCATTTTCCTAAATCCGGGCATCTAATTTATTTTTATAAATCATAGTTACTTAACCCCTTAATGACAAGCCGTACATGTACAGGCTCAAAATGCATTGTTTTCAATGGGTTTAGGGACCGCCAATTGTCCTTAAGGGGTTAAAGAGTTTCATTTCTTTGGCAACTCTATATGAAATTGCCTATTAAAACAGCTCTGCTTTATATATTTTGGTTTATTTATTATAATATAGTGCCATCATATTCCGCAGCCCTGTGCAGAGCATAATTTTAAGAATGGCCCGGCTCAATCAATAATACAATCTCAGTATGAGATTAACAATGTTTATTTTACACTTAATTCTTTAAAGTCCAGTATACTCTTGTGCACACCTTAGAAAGGAGAAGGAAACATCCAGCACATATCAAAATATAGGTACCTGGAAACTCTCATGGTTTGACCCGGAGTCTCATGGTTTTTGCCCTAATCTCAGGGTGCTGACTCCTTCCTATTCTTCCCTGGTATGATTATATATAAGACTCGCAGTTGGTGCTTTGTTCTACCAGTATGTCATGACTGCTTGAATGCAGGTTACTTAGGTAAGTGTATCTTTAAAGAATGATTAGTAAAGGTTTCCATGATGACAAGCATTTGGGAAACACATTTGATGGGTTGTTACATTTGATGAGTTTACATATTGACCATTAAAAGGTTAATATTTAAAGAGTCTCATGATCGGCCCATTTAAAAAGTTCCCAGGTATGATAATATAGCACACCATTGCCATTAAATAATTGTTATAATGATAGGATATGGTGACTGGGTGCACACTGCTGCTTAATCAACTGATGGATTTGAGTTCTGCTGCTGAGGTAGGCGCATTCACCACACTTGCCAATCAGACTGTACAAAAAATAATATGTGTTTTAAAATAAATTATGATGTTAGGTTTGGTGGATCCAATGTTTTTTATGTTATCTATATATTTTTGCTTTTAGAAGCGCAAAACAGTCCTTCTATACTTGTTTGGGATTACTTTCTGCCAAAGTCAAAATTTTGATCAAGTCTTTGAGTCAAGTCACTTATGTCTGATCCAATGTATTTTACATTGTACTCCAAGGGATACACATATCACACGTTGAGAAATATGGATCTATAGCAGGGCACACAACTCAAATCCTTGATGTCTGGCAAACTGGCCAGGAATTCTAAAATATCAAAATATTGTGACTTGTTCGCAGCTCTCGAGGGCTGGAGTAATGCAGGCTTGATCTATAGGAATCCTTTTGTCAAATCTATCTCACCTGTTATACACATAATAAATATAACATTTTCAGTGGATATAGGAAATCTGTGCTTCCTTCGGTTTATGCAAAAAAAAAAAAAAAGTGAGCCTCAGGTCAGCCAAGAAAACTTAAATAGAATGGAGGTTTCTCAAGTTTTAGCTCATCAATGCCATTACAGGAAAAAATGTCCATTAGTACATCAGACTACGTCACACTACTGAAATTACATAAAACTTAACATTTACTAAGTTTACTAAAAGGAGTAGTATTGCCCTTTCACAACGAAATGTGTTTTAAGTAGCCCTTTTCTTCTAGTTATTTTTTGTTGGTGTTAATCAATACCTTTATGTTCCCGTAAATCTTCTTTTAAACTCATGAATGCTTGCAAAAGAAGTATAAATATTGGCCATTCCTTGACCTTTACTCATTGCTGGGAAACTACTTTGTTCTGCATTTCAACAGCTGTGCTGTTGGTAAAAAATTTAAAAAAAAGTTATTTTGGTTTGTTTTTTTATATAATTGGTAGAGCATATTTTAAACACATCTATATATCATGTAGTTCAGGGTTAAATTACCTTTCATTCCAAATTAAACTAGCATTTATAGAGAAGTGAAAAGGAACAGAAAAAATATTTACAATTGTTACTTTCAGGGCTAGTATATTGGCACGGTATAGGGTCACTGTGCCAAAAACTTCAGGATGAGGTCACCTTTTTAATGGATAAGTATATATAATTTAAAGCATGCTCATCAAGAAAAATAAAAAAACGCATAATGAATATGCTCATATTCAGATATTTGCCATACATAGTAAATTTCATTCATGCGTATACATTTCTTTCTTATTTGGGGCTTTAAGTTATATATATACTTATGGCATTATTTAGTGCCTGGAGGGTATTTATCTAGCATTACACCCTATCCTACATATTTTGCATATTTTATTTATTTGAGTGCAATTGTAATATTTTATATTTTGGCTTTTTCATAGATACACAGACTTTCCCTCCCCCCACACCCACATATTCATACCCTTCCTCCAGGGCACTAGAGTGGAAAACATCTCTTCTTAGGGTGTAAAAAAGAGGGTGAACCTGCCACACCCCAGTATCTAACCTCAAGCCCCAAACCATCCCAATCTTTGCCAGGAACCAATGCAAAGGGTGCACCTTCTCTGACCATGACAAGTCATGTCGCCCTTACATCTATGCGTCTTCAGGCGCCTCTTGATTTCAGGATATAAAGTGGGTTGCTTTCTAATGTAGATAAAAAAATGCAGATCAGCAATCATCATCAATCACTGCAGTCACATCACTTTTTATGAACAGCGTTCAAACTCACAAATTTCACTTCTGACAAAATGGCCATACCCACACAACCCAAGAACATTAAAAATGTATTAAATATGTGATGGAATAGAGATCAAATGGAAGAGGGGATACAAGTGCCCCTTATTCCACCGCTACACACACCCCATTGAGATGGATGACCTGTCCCATGGTGCAGTGGCATGGTAAGGGGTTAATTTAAGTAAAGCCCAGGTAGATCAGACCCACATAACACAACAATCTATCTGTCTTCCAGTGCTGTCAGATGTTTCAGTGGCAGGAGTATGGACAATGAAAATCATAGCGTTGCCGCAACTGCTTTCTGTGGGGAAAATATATTTTGTTGTCAAACGGTGCTTTAGTGTCTTTTAATCCAAACGAGAAAAAGATTAAACAATTATATCATATATTCCTGTGTGCTGGTTAAACACATTGCTTGGAGAATTTCAATGATTTACTTAAGTAAACACTTCCCTGGCCTATTTAAAAGCTCTGGCCTATTGATTGCATTCCATAAGAAACAGGGTTCAACGCTCTGACACACTGGCTTTAATATGACGGGACTGATAACTATATTGTTGGTTACATTACATCTAGGACTTGCAGCCATACAAGAGAGTAATTCAGGTAAATTTTACAAGAGGTAAAATTCAGGTAGGAAAAGCAGACAAGATTGGAATTGAAATGCAATTACCCTGTATACGTTCATTATTTATTTGTAGGTAATCATAATGACTGCATGTAACAATAATTGATTACTTCATTCTTTGGTGTTTCCTTTTTTCAATACCCGTCCCTTAAATCAGATGTTTGTGAGTGTGGGCAAATCTGTATTATTGGTTCTTGTGGCACATAGGATTAAATCCTTCTATCAGCAGCAGAATCGCTTGCAATGTATACACTAATATATATATACATAATATACAACATGCCACACATCCCAAGTTCAATAGAACTATCCAGATTTGAAACTTGTGCCCATACTCATGAGTAACTCATCCTACCTTTCCGGAACGTTAGAGGAGAGTACAAGAAAGCATTATTAATTGCAGAACTGGCTGCAACTTGTTTGCCAAAATCAATGTGCAAGCAATGGGAGCCAGGCCGGAAACCATAAAGTATAAAATGCCCTTGCCCCTTTTACTCTAGCTTACAACAACCTCACCCCCCATTTGAGCCTTTTCAATGGGTGACACAAGTGAAATCTGTTTGTGTAGAGCCCATGACGTTTGACCTGCACATGTTTTATGCCTGCTTACTTTGAATATTGCTTGCTTATAAATTTTATAATGATTATTGGCATGACTTACAATTATTGATGTATCTGATGCTACCTTTCTGTCTGCAGTTAAAACATGCAAGAATCCAGTTATTGAAAATGGTCGGCTTCGTTCTTTCTGGTTTCCCAAAACAGTGGGTACTGAAATCTTCTTTGTTTGCAATAATGGATATCTGACACCATTGAAAGAAAAGTATGGCAGATCTAACTGTACTGAAAATGGATGGACTCCGCTACCAAAGTGCATAAGTAAATACCATTAACCAATTCATGACATTTATTTTAAATCAATATCTGCAAACGAGTAATTTTGCTCCATCAGATATTACTTATTTGTTACACTATCTATACAGTAATATTCTAGCAAAATAATACTGGTTTTATAAAAAAGTTTATTTGAGAGTTTGGTAGAAAAAAAGCCAATGCCATATGGGAGCAGGATGTGTCAATACAGCACAATTGTATCCTCACTGTTCGTAACGGGAAGCAGTGGTCTAGCAGGGTGTCCCTGGCTGTTGTTGCATCTTCCTCGTAACGAAAGACAGTAACAGGATGGGTTGCCGCTCTGGATCTAAGAGTAAAGTGCTCCTCTGGGGAAAAGAACCGTACCACCATGAACGCCAGTAAGGATGAAAGAAAACACACTTTATTGGGATCCCTTTATTAGGATTAAAGAAGTAGCACTTAAACCTAGACAGTGAATCATTCTGTATACACATAGAAATGGAAATGCGTGAAAATACAAAATATTATAATTTAAACTCCTGTAACTCAATGTAAAATTGCAGTCCCAATAATTTTAATTAAATGGTGGTTTAGCATCCCTTACACTGTATATTGAGCATCCAACTGCATTTAATAGACAGAGCCAACTCCTGAATGTCTTCACCTTCAACAGGAAGACAAGTCTTCAGGTGGAAGCAAGTCTCTGCCTATTTACCTTTAATTACCAAACTCTTATAGAATTATTTTATTATAAGCAATGTTTGCTTAATCATTTTGCCCACGGAGAATATATGACTGGATAAGATCTCCAGTAGTGACGTTCAGCAACTCCAGAGGTCCCAATCCCATCTGGCTACTCACAGACTATTGTGTGAAGAATGCATGGTACTTATATCCAGGATTGTTTTTTTAAAAAAAATCTTAACTAGTCAAAAAAATCTTACAGAAAGCCACAGGATATTTCTTGTATGTAAGTATCATGATTTTTTGACTGTTTCGCCTATTTGTTACTTTTGTGTTAGATTTATCATACACAGTATTAATATATTAATTTGTTCTATTTAATGTTTTTTCTTTTTTCAGGCAATAAAGAACCTTGTGGTCCCCCACCTATAATAGATTTTGGGGATTATTTAGGAGATAGAAAGACTACTTACGAAACGGGGTCTGTTGTGCTATATAAGTGTCCAAACTATTATACACTTCAAGGAAATCAACATATTAAGTGTGAGAACGGAACATGGCAAGATCCACCAATTTGTTTAGGTATGTGCACAGATGCAATTTTAAATTTACCAAAACTTCTTTATTTGTGAGTAATTACTAAAAAGTTGTATGTTGAAAGCAGTCATGGAATCTTTGGGCCTAAAAAATATGTTGCTATGTATAGCATACTGAGCGCTGTTTGAGGCCTGACTCCGGGCAACACTGAGCCACCTGCCTCCAAGGCTATGATT
>VKOC01029219.1:0-11467 GCA_009364415.1 Spea multiplicata
TGTCTATGTGTGGATGTAATTGTGAGTGTTTGTGTGTCTATGTGTGAGTGGGTGTGTTTATATGTGTGATTGTGAGTGTATGTGTGTCTATGTGTGTGTGATTGTGAGTGTATGTGTGTCTATGTGTATGTGATTGTGAGTGTTTGTGTGTGTGATTGTGAGTGTGTCTATGTGTGGGTGTAATTGTGAGTGTTTGTGTGTCTATGTGTGAGTGGGTGTGTTTATATGTGTGATTGTGAGTGTATGTGTGTCTATGGGTGTGTTTATGTTTAATTGTGTGTTGATGTGCGTGTCATGCTCGTCACACGGCGGCTCGTGTTGATGTTGCGAAAGTAGATCCCATGTTAACGGGACAATCCTATATTTAGTATGTGAAGAGTTAACGGGTCAAATCAAAGGACACGCAGAGCCCGTGGGAAGGGGTAAAAATACAATGCAACCCCTCCCCCCCTGAAACATACAAATCTATGTAAATAACCCAAAAACTGGAGCTCCACCGAACACGTGAGTTTATTGTAACAATGTGTCAGCGTTCTGTCACACATCACAACACACGTG
This sequence comes from Spea multiplicata, assembly GCA_009364415.1. Lineage (NCBI taxonomy): Eukaryota > Metazoa > Chordata > Amphibia > Anura > Pelobatidae > Spea > Spea multiplicata. The sequence goes on from VKOC01029219.1 coordinate 559, forward strand.
TGTGTCCCTCTCCGTCTTAGCGTGTTACGGACAGTTCTGTGTATTATCAGCTGTCATTGTTCATTTTCGCTACAGAATCTGCCGGCGATATATATTTTGATGCAAATGCAGTAGGTACATTCCAACTGTTACCATGGTTACTGTTCCATATTATATGTAGAATTCGTAGATACCCCTGGATATATTTATTTGCTAAAAGCATTAACTTCACAATTACACATTCTAACACCCGGGCACTGATTTAATGGGTACCTTTACACAATATTATAGCAATAATTAACCCCTTGCGTACTAGCGGGGGTGAGTAATGTTATTAAATCCACGCAACCCCCCCAACACCTTGCTCTCTGCTCCCAATCGCAGACTCGAGGGCAGGAGCCACTTACATGGTCTGGTTGGTGCAGTAATAGCTGCCATCATACCTCTTCCTTATCGCCTTCCCTGACCCCGCGCCGGGGGACTGCGCTGGGCTGGATTTGTGACGGCAGGCATGGAATAAAGAGAAATATTCCGAGTAAGAGAAGCAGGTCATTTCCAGAGCTTGGCAGAAGAGCGGAGAGAGGGGCAGGAGAGCGGAGGCAGAGAGAAGAGAGAGAGGCAGAGAGTGGAGGAAAGAGAGCGGAAGGAAAAAGAGAGAGAGAGAGAGAGGCAGAGAGAGAGAGAGGGGCAGAGAGCAGAGGCTCCTTCTGCTTTACTGATAAAGCCTCCTGTAGCCTGAATAGAAGCAGATGGTGGAGACTCCACTCAGCTGCTCCGAACACTTGATTATTTTTGGCCCCGGGAGGAAATGTCAAGGGATTTGAATGACCATATAAGACAACAATGAACTAAAACACACACATACACACACACATACATACATACACACACATACACACATACATATACACACACATACACACACATACATATACACACACATAAACACACATACATACACACACATACATACATACACACACACATACACACACATACATACATACACACACACACATACATACACACACATACATACATACACACACATACACACACACACACACACACTCGCAGGATCCCAAGGTCTCACCCCTGTGGGGTTTCTTTTCTCCGTGGTACAGGGGGCTTCATGTAGGGGAAGAGACTGCTCAGGTGGGAGAGCCTGGACGCTTTCCTAATGATGCTGCGGAAGGCGAGGGTAAGAGGCTTGCCTAAGAGCCCCGGATACCCTGCAGGGACGATTGCATTTGACACCCGTGTTCTCCCTTTAATGCATGGTGCATTTTGCAAATACTGGTGCCCCCTTCCCCAAACTGTCAATGCGCACCTAGAACAGCCTCCCCCCAGCCATTTTTATTTCTCATGGATACTGATGCACATTGTGCATGGACTCATGCAATCAGAAAGGAAGTGCTGCAGTGTGTGGCAGGAAGTGTACTCAAGTATGCTTTGTGCTTTCCCTAGAAACAGATGGCGGAGGAGCAAAATCAGACCAAAATATCATGTTCTTACTGCAATATCTGAAGAACGCCTGCACCGATTTGCATGCAACAAAATGCATTGGAGTCCACACTCAATGACATCCTAATGTGTTTTACATGGAAACTGGGCTGGAATTGTGCTTTAAATGCAGACTTCTTAAAATTACAAAGGGACTCCTGAGATCTCTCTCCTGAATAATGTATTCTACCCATACATCCTGCTAATTGACTCTGGGGTGTAGCAGACTGATGGCGGTGTGCACTGTATGGGAGATGCATTAACTACATTAGCAGGAAGCAGCTGCTGCCTCGCAGATCACATGCACATTTATGACGGGGCGGCAGGGAACGGCCAATCACTCGACCAACGACCAGCTGACCATCTAGAATCTCATTTTACATCAGCCAGAATTTGGAGCCGGTCCATAAAGATGAGACATCAGCCTTGCGGGATGATGTAACGCTCGGCACTAACATCGGAACCCTAGAATCTTATGGCAGGTCGGCCCCATCTGGCCCCCCGTCTAGTCGCCCGTTTCTCCCGCTGTAAAGACTCAAACCTTAATCAGTCGTTGATCCCGTCTTAGATTCAGGAGCCGTATGTCTATCCCATGCATGTTTAATACCCTCACTGTATTACCCTCTACCACCTCTGCTGGGAAGCTGTTCCACTTATCTACCACCCCCTCTTGGTTAGTGTTTCACAATAATATTATCTTATTATTCAGACCGGGCAAACATTTGCAATCCATGCAGCTGTGATGTGTTGAGTACCCAACTGGCGCACTAAAGAGTTAACTTTTTTTATACCTCGGCTGCTGCAGCAGCTCTTTACTTTACTTTTAGTGAGAAAATCATCCTTCCCTCCCATCTTATTCTTGACTCATAAAACAGTGAGGCCTGGGTTGCCCCCAGGGATCGGGGTGACCTAGGGGCCATTAACTCTCAGCATGCCAAAGACTAAGCGCACGAAGGGCATTAACAGACGCATTTGGCGTATTCCTATAATGTAACGACGATCATGAGGGTATCACAGGGTATCTACAGCCCTAAAAGCCCCGATAATGTGTATAGAAACAGCAGGAAAGGGGTTTTATCAATTAAAGGGGGTAAATAAAACCCATTCTTCTTTTTCTGCCCATTCACCCCGAAACTGGGGTAAAAATCCTGTAAATCTGCCCATTCCCCCCGAGACTGGCCGGTTAAAAATCCTGCAAATCTGGCCCATTCCCCGGCAGACTGGGTTCAAAACCACTGCGACATCTGCCCCATTCCCCTTATGGGCCCTAAAAACAGTTCCATTAACCCTGCCTTGATGACCTCAACCTCTTGTAAATACAGATAACATAACGCAAGACTTCCTGAAATTATTTTGGTTTTGCGAGAAAGTTCTTGTATTTTTTTGACAATTGTTTTTCCTAAACAGATCCGTTCCTCAGAGTTTATTTGGGGAATTTGCAGTATAATTGGGTCATTCTTTCCTGGCGATGAATGTTTTCGTTTAATAAAGACCACGAGATGAAACATAAACGACTTTTTTGCACGAGGACTCGTACTGTATGTTTTGGGAATTAACCCTCGCTGACAATGTGCGGACAACAAACTCCGGCTCCCGAAGGGTTAACAGAGATTCACATAAATGCGACCAGAAAGTGATTATATCTGAGCCGCTTTACGTCATTTTCTGTGTCGTTTTTGCCCCCCCGTTTGGGATTCTGCCCTGAATTCTCGTAGATAAAACAAAAGAGTTCATTTTCCTAGAACTGAAAAGAGTTCAAGTGAAGGAAATTGACTAAAAAAAAATTGAGATTTAGGAACATTGTGTGAAATATTTAATTATTTTTTATTGTTTTTAGATGTAATTGCATGGGAATAATATTATATATATAAATATACTAATATATAAATAAAAAAATATATAAAAATATATATGATAATATATAATATTTAAATATTTTATATATTTATATACTCATCTTGTACAATATTACGTTAGAATATATATAACAATGTGTAAATAGTTCTGAAACAAGTAAACAATTCCCCCCCCCCTTGTATTAAAAGGCCATCATTCATTGTAAAGGCAAGGAAGCCCACAGCTGCTGCAGAACCTCTTGTAAAGGCAAGGAAGCCCACAGCTGCTGCAGAACCTCTTGTGCAGCCTTCCCGTCCTCTAGTTCATGATTTTGCATTTTGTAGGAATAATCAATGAATCACTTTTTACAAATAATTGTCCAATGGTCAAACCCCGGCAGCTGAGGGGTTAATACGACCCTTAGGCAGATGGGGGCACCTCACCTGTTGTTTGCTGGGGGCTGCGGGGGCTGTTTTTTCGGGGTGGGTCTGTTGTTCCAGCTGGCAGCTGCTGCCCCGTCGTTGACATTGGCAGGCAGTTTTTGATGTCTGGGGCCAGTTGTCTGCCCCGGGTTCGTCTCCACCAGACTCTGCTCGATGGCCATTTGTATCAACTCCTCCTCGCTCAAACTGCTGTACAGACTGTAGTCCTCCGAGCCCAACGTGGACCTCGCTGGCCTGGAGTTAGACACCTGGGTCGCCATTTCAGCTGAAACAGAGAAAAAAATCAAACAAAATTTATATAAACAAGCAGGCTGGGGTGACTTTCTAAACAAAGTGACCACGGGGGTATTAAAAATTTAACAAGACGGTGGTAGATAAGTGGAACAGCCTCCCAGAAGAGGTGGTAGAGGCCAATATACTGAGGGGATCTAAAGAAGCTCCTGAATCTATGACAAGACCGACTAGATGGGCCGAATGGAGCCGATCTGCCGGCAGATTCTAGATTTAACCCTTTAACAATCCATCACATCTATTTATTCCTGGCCAAGGTGACCCCCGCATTATTATTCACCTAAACTGAACTTAATTTAAACAATGAATGTAAACGCATTGTAAAGAATGAATCGCTTGCGCAGGCAGACAATATATTGCGGTCAGACATTCCATGCGGTCCCCGGAATGCCACATTGTATCTCGTCCCGGGTGTTATGATACATGATTGTGTGACGTTAGTGATAATAAAGACAGCAGACCGCGGGAATTCTGCTACAGACAGAGCCTGAAGGGCGTCCAATGACACCGCAGGATGCCCCGGGGTATTTTGATTACATTTACTGAGAAAGTGGAGTTTCGCGCATCAAACACTAGGTGGCGATATTGACCCACTAGCACTTGGCAAGCATGGCACATGTCTTGGCATCTCTCGTTGTTACTTGATGGGAGTTTGGAAGGGGGTGGTAAATGGTTAAATACCCAGTGCAAGGTCAAAGGTCATCGAAAGAATCAGCTTGACCTAAAGAGGGTTTTCTCTTAAACCGGGGATACTTCCAGACGACAACGGGGACGTTCCATTAAACGGTACATTAACTGCTCCGCTTTTACCACTTTGCACCAGCCCACCTGTGCTAAAGTAAGGATCTAGTAGGGGGTCTTATATTATGGCGTGGACTACCACTGGCCCTTGAGGGGTCAATAGCTGCATCTGGGAGATGGCTGAGCATTTTGAGAGTTGCCGTCCTCATTACCTTGGGTATACTCGCCCCCAGCGTGTTCGTGTTGCTGCTGATCTGAATTTGATCTGAACAGGAGCCCGCTGAGCGCTCTCCTCGATTACGTAACACATTATCCAGAGATCAGCCGGACGTATCATGTGGAAAAGTTTAGGCAATAAATAAAACTCGATCCGGGGGTCACACAGCAAACAAGAAACAGATCTCTCCGCGAGTAAACACGTCTCCGGTCCATGCGCGACGCCTTTATGACTCCGCAGAAAAGGTCTTGGACCGCGACGACCGTGTTTCGGTGAAACCAGAATATCAACAAGTTTAGAGAGCCGGACCGGTCTGCAACTCCCAGTACTCTGATGACCCCCTTTAACCCTTTGCACCTGAGAGGCGTGCTATAGGCGCGTTATTTCCAGACACATATACAGTTCACATGCTGCTGACATGTGACCTGCGGCCCGTTACATGTGCCGGTCACCAACATGTTATATATATATAAGTGCACACATCTGTAGGACAATCAAATGGGGAATGTCTCTTATTTCCCAATGTGCCGGCAAAATATGTAGAAAGTTGATCATCTCACCTGTGTTCAAGCAGGCCAGTAAATTTGGGTAATTTAGGATTTGCAGCCAGTTGTATGCTGGAGTTACGCGACCTATCCTGAAAATTCATTATCTGAAGGAATTGAAGTGCAGGGGTCTGGCGTAGATTGCGCATGCACACCGAGATAACACGCAGCTTAAAGCCAGCTCTGTGTCAAAGCAGAACTCATGATCTCACACGTGCGATGCTATATTTTGCCTTATCAGCACTTAGGCCCTGAGACAGCGTGTGTGTGTGGGGGGGTGCGCTGTAATACGTGCCCCATTGCACTTGTAAAATGATGATGTCATATGTAATATGTATATACATTATGTTATTCATATAATAAATATATATATATATATAAATAAATAATATATATATATATATAACACAAAATATAATATAATAAATATATAATGCATATATATATAATATTATATATATATACAAAAATTTCTGTTATAATTATAATAATGCATATATGCTATATAAATAAATAAAAAATAATAGCCTGATAATAATAATAATAATAAATAATAATATAATATATTATATAATACATATATACAATTATAATAAATAACCAATTATATCAATAAATATAAATATTAATTATATAATATGATTGTATTATATCAATAAGTAGAATAATATTATTATATTACTAATTTTAATGCAATAGAAAATATTACAATTAGGGTGACGCCGTCTGTAACTGGGTGGAACATTTTAATAATATAATATATGGCATATGATGCATGGCTGCACGATGCCTTGTATTTATTATTATTATGATGTATATGGCGCCAACATATTCTGCAGCGCTGTACAGTGAGGATTTATAAATCCTCCCCAGCTAAAAGTTCAAATCAGAGATGAGCTTTAGTAATCAGTTCCATTCGCTCAGGATCAGTTACCTTATTCTTTTCAGATTACCCCCAATCCTGCGTTCTGGAATCAGAAGTGCGGCAGCGCATGCATCACTCCTCTCCCAACGGCCGCAGGTTCATTCTGCGCAGCTCTCCAGGAGCGGTGACTTTAGTACGTTAGAGTTTATTTCTGGTGCGGTGCATGATCAGAGGTGACGAGCCAAATTTCTGCCGCGTATCTCAGATTTCATGTATGGAGATTACCGGAGCGTGTTAAAAATATCATAAATACAAGAAAGAAACAACAAAACTGCTGCATCGGTCGGAGGAGATCCTGAAAAGAACAGATACGAAGGGTTAAAAGTTTCCATGAACTGTTGTTTGTGATTCACGGCTCGCGGGGCCATATATGGGCAAATAAGTGGAAATCCAGGAGTAATAAAAAAAATGTTACAGCGGCCAAATTAAGACTGGCAGATCCCCAGACACAGATTGGGTATTTTCACCCCGTCTACTCGCCTGTTTCTCCTGCTGTAAAGACTCAAACCTTAATCAGTCGTTGGTCTCGTCTTAGATTCAGGAGCCGTATGTCTATCCCGCGCATGTTTAATACCCTCACTGTATTACCCTCTTCCACTTCTGCTGGGAGGCCGTTCCACTAATCTACCACCCTCTCAGTACAGCAGAAAGTTAATTAAAGGGCCATTGGAACCCAGGAGTGATGGGAGTGATAAAGGGCCATTGGAACACAGGGTGAAGGGTGATAAAGACCCCATTGGAACACAGGAGTGATGGGGTGATAAGTGCCATTGGATCACAAGGGTGATGGGGTGATGATAAGGGCCATTGGAACACAGGGTGATGGGAGTGATGAGGCCATTGGAACACAGGGTGATGGGAGTGATAAAGGCCATTGGGACCCAGGAGTGATGGGGTGAAGGGCCATTGGGACACAGGTGATGGGGTGATAAGGGCCATTGGAACACAGGAGTGATGGGAGTGATAAAGGGCCATTGGGACCCAGGAGTGATGGGAGTGAAGGGCCACTGTTTGCCTATGAAGAGATTCCAGCTACAATAGTGATTAACCCCATCTGCGCTGGATTTCTGATCCATTTCATGTTATTTTAATGGACAAAATCTGCATTTCTTGCCAAAAAGGGACATTTTTTGAACCATAGTGCGTATGTATAGTGTGTGTATGTATAGTGTGTATGTATAGTGTGTATGTATAGTGTGTGTATATATAGTGTGTAAGTATAGTGTGTATGTATAGTGTTGCATATATAGTGTGTAAGTATAGTGTGTATGTATAGTGTGTATATGGTGTATGTATGGTGTGTATATATGGTGTATGTATGTATAGTGTGTAAGTATAGTGTGTAAGTATAGTGTATGTATAGTGTGTAAGTATAGTGTGTATATATAGTGTGTGTGTATAGTGTGTGTGTATAGTGTGTAAGTATTGTGTGTATATATCTATATATATATATTGTATATATTGTATATATACACACAATGTCAGCTGAGTTGTGTTTATAGCGGGATGTGAAAGCCTGCAGTACAGTGTATCACCCGCCGGCGGAGATCCTTGAAGTTCGGATAGACATCGGGCGCGAGGCGTTCCGTGCCGGTAACAATAGGTATTGTTGGAGAAACCTGACTCCATTGTGACAACTGATCTCCGGACAGCTGCTCTCGGACAGGCGATGAAACGCGCTATTCATAGCGAGACCACCGCTTTGTCAGCGCCAGGGCGCGCAGACAGGGGCTGCCGAGATATTCAAGGTATATATATATATATATTTATATTATATTATATATTCAGCCCCACTGGGTGTACAAATACATTTTTTTACCAAATGGGCAGATTTTTTTGTATTATCTGGGGGGTAATTTTTAACATCTGGTTTGAATAAGCCCGGTGGGGGTTCTGTACATAAAAAAGGAAAAAAAAAAAGAAAAGATGATGCAATACCGGGTTAATGATAGTGGAGTAGATAAGTGGAACAGCCGCCCAGCAGAAGTGGTTAGACGCCAATACAGTGGGGGAATTAAAACATGGATGGTAACAAGACAGACGCCAAGTTTTATCATGTGATGTCCCCGTGTTCTCTAATGTCTGTGTCCAGGTTCATGGAAAATCACTGACCCTTCCATGGGGGCCCCGACGGTATTAAGGGCCCGGAGCGCGAGGAGCGGCAGAACATGGATAAGACTTAAAATAAGACATAAATAGATTCCTCCAGAGGAAGCCCTCTACCTGACCCCCTGGTTATCCCTCCTCGTCTTTGTCTCCACTACCTCTGCACGTGGCCCACCCAGCGGCCCCGTCTGGCTTTCGTGACATTTCGGAGCTCTGTGTCAGCAGGGAGGCTAAATTAAGCTGGAGTGTAAAGCAAATACCCGGCTGGCGACATCCGGCCCGTCATAAAAACACCCGGCCCGGTACCAAGTAACCAACGGGGAGGAAAAAGACAACCGCCACTGTGCGCTCAAAGGGTTAAAACAGGGTGGATATCCCAGAATCCAGGATTCCTCAAAGGGTTAAAGCCGGATATACAGGGGTGATGCGTATATCATGCCCCCCCCCCAGACACCCATCGTGTAGCGACTCGCCAAATGTGTTAGCCAAAATGGCTCTAATACCGGTCGTCACGGAAACCTTGAATTGTCAGAATTTAAAGATACATTTAATGGAGTCACCTGCGTTCAAGCAGGGATATCAACCATAACATACTGGGAGCAAAAGCACCAAATGGGGGTCTTATATATGATCCCAGCAGGGTGGGGGGGGGTGTAGGTTAGGAAGGCATCAGACTGTGTGACCCCCAGAATCTGCCCCTTCACCCAAGGTTAATAATATAATAATATAAACAATTTTAATAATAAAAAAACAATAATATTAAACTAATAATATTAAAAACAACAATAATAAATTAAATATATACAACAATAACAATAGAAACAATAAATAATAATAATAACAACTGGGCCATTTATCTTCAAACTTCTGGCAATTTACATAATTAATGTTCAAATTAAAATAAACCCCGCCCCTCCGTATAAAATAACTTCACGTTTACTGTGAATTGTATAAACTTTATATAAACCGTTTTTTCCTCGGTGACCCCTCGTGCAGGACTAAAGGGGTTAATGTCGGCCTGCTGGCCCGGCGCTGTGAGGGCGGTCCGGGGGTTGCTAAGGGCAACCAAGTGGCGATTGGTCTGCAGTAGCTGTCCACACAGGTGTTGCTATAGAAACACAACGCTGACCCATATCGGCCGGGTTGCGCTGCTTCCACCCCCGGTGTGAGCTGCACGGAGAGCCCCCGGGGCACCATGAGCGGAGGGGAGAGAGAGCTGCCCGGCGGGGAGAGCCCCCGGGGCACCATGAGCGGAGGTGAGAGGAGCCGCCGGTACCAGCTGAACCTCAACATCAGCAGGAGGAATGTGTTTGTGACCCAGCTGGAGGAGGGCAGGTGGGTGACACTGTGACCTGGGGGGGGGCATTAACCCCTGCCGCTGGAGAGACTGCTGGTGGCATGGGGGGCATTAACCCCTGCCGCTGGAGAGACTGCTGGTGGCATGGGGGGCATTAACCCCTGCCGCTGGAGAGACTGCTGGTGGCATGGGGGGCATTAACCCCTGCCGCTGGAGAGACTGCTGGTGGCATGGGGGGCATTAACCCCTGCCGCTGGAGAGACTGCTGGTGGCATGGGGGGCATTAACCCCTGCCGCTGGAGAGACTGCTGGTGGCATGGGGGGCATTAACCCCTGCCGCTGGAGGGTCTGCTTTCACCACCGTTTATCAGGGTAAAGACATCTGCCGGAACCTGCCTAAGAAATACATTATCATAAGGAGGGGCAGGGTGGGGCAAATATATATATTTTTAAAAATAGTTATTAATTAATGGAGCGCCACCGTATTCCACAGCTTTGTACAGCAGGCTAGCGTCAATCTTGCTTGTTTGCAATATTTTGTAAAATACAGAAACGTTCTAGAAAACTCATCTTTTATTTTAGTCCTTGGCTCTCGAGGGCCCATCCGCCCGACACTCAGGGACTGGGCCCCGTACGTGGTTCCAAATATCCGGAATGTGGCCCCCACCGCGCTATACACACAACATTTACTATTTATTTGTTTCTTTAGGGACGATGAGGACGGAGACGTCACCCAAATCCCTGTAATAAAAGAGGTAAAGAAAGGTGTTTTCACTTATTATTATATTATTTATATATTTTTTATTAATTTTTGGGCCAAAAAGCATCCGTTACGGTCACTCCTCCCAATTTTGGATATCAGCTTGAGAGGACCGGTCATAGAACCTGTAATTTTATCTTAACTTTTTCTTCCGTTAATTTAAGATATAGAATGGGAGGAATAAATTGGCAACAAAAAAAAGACCCTTATGTGATTTACTAATTTCAAAGGGTTTTTAGTAAAATATAATAAACAATTATATTCAA
>VKOC01029221.1:0-11518 GCA_009364415.1 Spea multiplicata
ACACTTATATATATATTTACACAATTGATCAATTATTTAATTGCAATTAACTATATTTAAGCGCCTGATCACTATTTTGAGCAATAAACTGTTATATCTTCTAGATTACAAGTGTCTTCAAGGGCCCAAACAGGCCAGTATTTAGGTAACATCTTGCTTAGAACACAAGTGATTTACTCAATTTAATACATTCTGATTAAACTGATTAAACTGATCAGCCTTTATACACCAGTGTTCCTCCCAGCTTCCTTTGCTGGAAAATTGTACTTCCTAGCCCTGAAATTCTGTGAGTGATTTTGATCTGTGAATTATGGTTTAGACTCCTGACCATAAACTCTGACTATGATTCTGTTTTTGCACTTTGTACCCTGCCTGATTTAAGATTATCCGGATTTTGACCTTTAGCTTGGAATTAAATTATTCTCTTGGATCATCCTTTTGCACTGTATACTTGTTCCTGTTCATGTATTGCCTAACTCCATTGCCAGTCTCCTCAGAATCTGCTTCCAGTCTCCTGCCAGTTTGCTTGCCTGATACCACTCCTTGTGCTGTAGATGGCACCAAGAAAAAAGCCTAAAGCTGTAGAAGACACCCATCTTCAACCAGGTGCATCTACAGAGACTCCTACCAGACCTAGTTCCCGCAGGACACCTTGTTTGAGCAAGGCCCACCCATAACTTTTCATTTTTGTAAGTCCAGATTTTTATGTGATGCACTATTAGTTATTATCCAATGTACAGTTCTGCAGAACATGGTGGCACTATATAAATAAAAAATAATTAACATACCTGGGAACTTCTGGGCTCTGGCTACCCAGAGCCTTCCCTTTCGGAACGCGGCCAGGACTGCCCACTGACGTCAGCGGGCAGTCCCGTGACATCGGTGGGAGGTCCCCCTGATATCAGTGGGAGTTCCTGCTGACATCGAGGGCGTTCCCGCTGACGGCAGTGGGAAACACCCCATTTTAAGGAAAAATGTGGGCGGGGAGCAGGGCATGTCAAGACCCTGCTCCCGCGACCCGGAGGATTTGGGTCTTGACCTTGAGAACCAGAAAGGGCACCCCTTCACCCTGCAATCTCCAGGTCAAACCCGGAGCGTTCCCAGGTATGATAATTAATGATTATCAACAATCTTTAAAAATAATTTATATCTACTTATTCATAAATTCCAACCTGGCATTTGTGTACTTACAAACTCTCTATGGAGAACTTTACCTGTTATTAAGATGCATGAGTTAACATATTGCATGGTACATAAGGTGTTCACAAAGCAAATGATAGAACCTCCCTTTTAGGTCAAAGTGGCATCTCATTAATATCTTTCTTTCGGATAAACTAGAAGTGTTAAAGTAAGAAACACCACTTTTTTAACTACCAGAAGCTGCAGGCCACTACCTGGGTATGCATTAGGGAGGCAAACATTTGTACCCTTCCAATACATCCTTCCATAACGGCAGATCTTCGCTTAGCTGCCATCTGTTTGGAACAATGCCTCAAACACTCCATATGACATGTCAAGTGTGTGTATGTATGTGTGGAGGGGGTACGCATCGTTGTTTTTGACTAAACGATAGCCATGCCAAAAAAATAACATGGTTATTCCTTTTAATCATCCTGATTTATAAAATGTTTTTAACTTAATACTTTAGCTGCAATATATTACTTAAACATAACATGTTTTTTAGAAATTTCCAGAATCAATTTATTGTACAGTAATTACAATTCAGCCATTTAAAAATATCTTCATGTTTGGTTTTAAAACAATTACCGTATTTGCTCGATTATAAGACAAGGTTTTTTCCAGAGCAAATGCTCTGGAAAATACCCCTCGTCTTATGAACAAGGTCGTCTTTTAATCAGACCTCAAAAAAAATTCTGCTGGGGCCAGGCTGCTTACCACGAGCTTTGGTCGCGAGCAGCGTCTCTGCTACGAGCAGCAGGAGCACAGGAAGCTAGCAGCTAGCTAGTTTACAGGAATTACTATTTACTAGTAAAACTTTTCCTATAGGGTAGTCTTATATTCAGGCTTTTTGTTTTTTTCCTACATTAATATTTTGATTTTGGGGGGTCGTCTTATAATCGAGCAAATACGGTATATCACCAGGGGTCAATATATAGAAACTAATGATGTAGGCAAGCAATATGCCAAAATTAATGTATTGAATAAAAATTTAATATAATACAAGATGCCATATATATATATATATAAATATTATATTATATATATATATATATATATATTAATAATATTAGCTTGTGCATTTGGATTCATATGAATTGCAATTTTACAGAATTTTAGTAAACAGGAAACAAACACAAGGGTAAACTTTACATTTGTCTGTATTGAACTTACTTTGACAGTTGCCTGCCCAGACCCCACTCTGTCTAAGTCTTCCTGCAGATCAATGATCTGCATGATCAATGCTAGACTCCCCTTTTGTGTCACCAGCAAACATTGAGACATGGCTCTCAATGCAATATGGGGGATGATTAATAAAGACATTAAAAAGAGGACCCTGGATAGACCCCTGAGGCATTCCATTTAATACCTTGGCCCAGAATTTTCAATTTACAACCATTGTTTGTGTTATGTATGCAGTCTGTTTTGCCAGTAGGTGGCAGCATAATGGAAATGTGCACTTGTTCTGTTGTGTTAGGTCTCTTGTGTATATATCTTGATCTGTTGCATGTGGTTACTGAAGTAAAGAAAAGAACGAGGATGGGTTCATTTAATGGACACTGCAGAAAAAATATAAAAACTCAGCCAGAGTGAGGAAGTTGAACTTTTCTTTTTTTTGTTGGATTTATACATATACAAATATATCCAGCATGGCTTCTCTGGGGCACATGGAGGAACTTGATCTGGCTAATCCATCTTCATGGGACTCATATGCTGACAGGTTAGTGTTTTTCCTGGAGGCTAATAAGGTGGTTGATGCTATTCAGAAAAGAGCTGTGTTACTGAGTGTTATTGGATCTAAGACTTTTGATACTGTCCGCTCATTGATAATTCCTGCTACACCAAAAATCTGCTCATTTGAAGAAATACTGGCACTATTAAAAAATCATTTTGCACCCACCTCATCTGAAAAAGTGAGGTGTTTCCATTTCAACAGAAGAAATCAGCAACCAGGGGAAAGTATTGCAATATACATTGCAGAACTGCGCAGGCTGTCTGAAAATTGCAATTTTGGTTCCAGTTTAGAATCCTTGCTTAGGGACAGGCTGGTGTGTGGAGTGCATGATGAAGCATTAGTGATGTCCGGATCATGAACGAATCGTTCATTTGATCCGATTCTTTTTAGTGATCCGGATGAATCGGTTCAGTAGACTGAACGATTCATTTGTAGCAGTTCAGTCTGTGAATCATGCAGCTGTAACCTGATCCTAGAGCTGTGAGTCATCTGCAGAGCACTCAGACACAGACTCTGGGGTCAGGTTACAGTGCATTAATTCACAGAGGAACGATGACTCTGAGTCAGAGAGTCGTTCAATGATTCGAATGATCCGAATCTTACAGAGATTTGAATCATTCAGAATATTACTGATACCATATTTTTATGAATAAATTAACCCTAAATACCCATTAAGCATAACTGCCCCTAAATTAACCCTTAACACCCCATCAACCATGACTGCCCCTCCAATTAACCCTTAACACCCCATTAAGCATAACTGCCCCTGAAATTAACCCCAAATACTCCATTAACCATAACTGCCCCTAAATTAATTGCATGTACTCCAGATAAATTGCCTAATGAATTGGTATGGTTGATGGGGTCTTTAGTGTTAATTTAGGGGCAGTTATGCTTAATTGGGTGTTAGGGTTAATTTATGGGCAGTTATGCTTAATGGGGTTTAGGGTTAATTTGGGGGCAGTTATGCTTAATGGGTGTTTAAGGTTAATTTAGGGGCAGTTATGCTTAATGGGGTGTTTAGGGCTAATTTAGGGACAGTTATGCTTAATGGGGTGTTTAGGGCTAATTTTAGGGGCAGTTATGCTTAATGGGGTGTTAAGGGTTAATTTTAGGGGCAGTCATGGTTGATGGGGTGTTAAATGGGTTAATTTAATTCATTTAATAAAGTTAGCTTAAGGTGCAGTTGCAGGTAAAGGGGAATGTAAATCCTGGGGGCAGTGATTATTAATGTATTTATTTATTTATAAAAGTATGGTGATATTCTCTGAATGATTTGAATCTCAATGAAGGCAGAGAGTCGTTAAAAGATCCGGATCTTACAATGATCCGGATCTTATAGTGATCTGGATCACTATAAGATTCGGATCCCTGTAAGATCCGAATCTTTGAACGACTCTCTGCTTTCATTGACATCACTGGAGGCAGGGGGGAGGATTCATAATCAAAGGGGCGGGGCCAATCATTTGTGTGCCTGCATATCTTGTCTTGGCATATATAAAGGTCCTCCTGTTTCTTTTGTATTAGATCCTACAGTACCTCCAGTTCGTATGAAGCCTCGCAAAGTTCCATTAGCTCTCAGACCCAAAATTGATGCTGAGATTACACGTCTTGTAGAACAAGGTGTACTTGAACCTGTGACGCATCCTAAGTGGTGTACACCCATAGTTCCAGTGATGAAACCAAATGGTGATGTCAGAATCTGTGCGGATTACAAATGTACAATCAACAAAGCATTGCAAGAGCATCCTATCAAATTCCAGCGGTTAATCAAATTCTTACTACTTTGGCAAAAGGGAAGGTATTTGCCAAATTAGATATGGCTCAAGCCTACCAGCAGTTACCTGTGGATGATGAGGCTGCTGATGCACAAACAGTCATAACACACAAAGGAGCTTTCCGAGCAAAACGTTTGCAGTTTGGAGTTTCCATTGCTCCTGGCATATTTCAGAAACTAATGGAGGACCTCTTATCTGGACTTTCAGGTGTTATTCCTTATTTTGATGACGTTCTTATTAGAGCAGATTGTCTACAGTCATTGGCTGCATAGCTACAACTTGTTTTGAAACGTTTCCTTGACGCTGGTCTAAAACTTAAAAAAGAAAAGTGTGTTTCTGGTGTAAGCAGTGTGGATTTCCTTGGTTACAGAATTGACGCACATGGCATTCATCCAACTGATTCTAAGGTTGAAGCTATCCAAAGAGCTCCAGTTCCAACCAACAAACAAGAACTGCAAGCATTCCTAGGGTTGCTTAATTTTTACCATTCTTTCCTACCTGACAAAGCCACTGTTGCTGAACCTCTGCATCGTCTACTGGATAAAGACGCTCCATGGAGGTGGACTGACGTTCATACTAAAGCATTCAATGCTGCAAAGAAGCTGTTGTCTTCTGACAGTGTCCTTGTGCACTATGATTTAGAGAAACCGCTCAACCTTACCTGTGATGCGTCTCCTTATGGCATTGGAGCTGTTTTGAGTCACACTTTGAGAAATGGGGTTGAGGCTCCTATTGCATTTTATTCACGTACCTTATCTACAACAGAGAGAAATTATGCCCAAATTGACAAGGAGGCGTTAGCTATTGTGTCCGGGGTAAAAAAGTTTCATGACTATTTGTATGGGCGGAGGTTTACTATTGTAACAGATCATAAACCTTTACTGGGTCTGTTCACCAGCAATACCCCCTCCTCAAATTATTTCCCCACACATGCTCAGGTGGTCCCTTATGTTGAATGCTTATGATTGTGAGTTCAAGTATCCTCCTGGTAAGGATATCACACATGCTGATGGGTTAAGCCAGTTACCTTTGCCTTCTCCTGATTTCCTTGTTCCTCCTATGTCAGAGTTCCCATGTTGGAATCTATTTCAAACCCTCCTTTACATGCAAATGATATTGCTCGTATGTCGGCCAAGGATCCATTGCTCTCCCGTGTGCTCAACTGGGTTTGGAGGGGGGTGGCCAAAAGCAAAAGTTGAAGACAAGTTCAAGCCATTTGTAGTGTGCCAACATGAACTATCTGCCTATAAAGGTTGTCTTATGGGGGAACAGAGTGGTAATTCCAAATGCAGGACAAGCTAAAGTTTTACATGCCTCCATGAGGGACATCCTGGAATAGTTCGCATGAAAGCTTTAGCCAGCGAAGCTGATGGTCCAGGTGAACCTCCTTCAACCTTGGGGCGGCCAAGAAGAAATATTCATCCTCCCAATTATCTGAAAGACTTTGAGGTCTAGGGGGGAGGAGTGTTATGTATTGGGGTACTATGCAGTCTGTTTTGCCAGTAGGTGGCAGCATAATGGAAATGTGCACTTGTTCTGTTGTGTTAGGTCTCTTGTGTATATATCTTGATCTGTTGCATGTGGTTACTGAAGTAAAGAAAATAAGTTATGTTCCACTGCTTGTCTGTGTTTGTGAGCAACATCTACATAACATTCAAATACACAAAAGTTCGCATGCTGTCTTTTAGCCAATTTCCAAACAAAGTAGATACATTTTGAACAAATAAAAAGGTGGTTCATGCACTTTGATTAAATATGCTTAAAGTTTGGTGCTATTTTAAAGAAAGAAATATGTTTAAAGAAAAAATACCCATTAGTTGAATAGTAAAACAGCATCTATCTAATGAGCAGGTATACATTTATTGTAACATTTTTGCTATCTATTATACAGTAGCCAGCATGTTATATACAAACAGAAAACCAATAGCCATTTTAAGATGTCCCCCTTAATTTATAATGCCCCTCTGCCCCCTGATATGCCACTCTGCCCCTAATATGCTTTATAACCCCTGATATGCTTTATGCCCCCTAGATATGCAACACTGGGGAGATATGCTTTATGCCCCCTAGAAATGCCCATCTGCCACCCAGATATTCTTTATGCCCCCTAGAAGTGCCACTCTGCTTCCTAGAAGTGCCACTCCCCCCTGATTTACCAATGCACCCCCAGACTCCCTGGTGTCAATCGGGGCTGGCCAGTGGACGTCTGTGCCATATGCGTAGACAACCTCCACTGCCAGAACTTACACCAGGAACGTTATGTCATGCTGGTGCTCCACCATAGACGCCCAGGCGGAAGTGCTGACAGCGGAGGTTGTCTAAGCGCATCGCGCAGATGTCCCCCGCTGCGGGGGATCTGTATCCTAACCCAGGGCTTGACAAATTTGTTGTGAATCCAGGCGCCAGCTAAAAAAGTTAGGAGCCAGGATTTTTTTTTAAACAGTTGGTCAGGAGTGATATGATCATCATCAGCACACTTACTAAACTCACAGCATTTGACCTGGAAGCACCCTGGACTTTCAGGTCAGTGCTGTTTTCTGTTGTTTTTTATTTTTATATATATTTTTTTTTAACGCATTCAATGCTGATGTTCCATTGGAGCACAGCATTGACTGATATTTAGTCCCCACAAGCTTGTGGGGACAAATATTTAACCCCTCCAATGCAACAAATGTGTTATACACAATTGTGGAATTGAAGGGGTTAACGCTGCACTGTCGCTCTCATGGAGCGATCAGGCAGCAGGGGGGTGTTAGGGCTGGTCTCCACACTCATGTGGAGACCAAAGAACCCTCTCCCCTGGCCCTGAAGCTGCCTCTGGCAGCTGGGACGCTATTGCTGGTCTATAGACCAGCCATTGCAGGGGGGAGTCTCTCTGATGACTGCTGTAGGCTTCCATGCCTACAGAAGTCATCAAAGGGCTTGGGAGGGGGGCTCGTTTTTGCTGTTGCTGGTCTGCCTGGGCTTCCAGGTAGACCACCAGCAGCAGAGCCCCATGCAAAACGGGAATTAACCCCTAAATGTGGCATTGAAGGGGTTAACGCTGCACTGTCACTCCCATGGAGCGATCAGGCAGCAGGGGGTGTTGTGTCAGGTCCCCACACTTGTGTGGGGACCCAATCAACACTGAACCCGCTTTCCTGAAGCTGCCTGTGGCAGCTGAAAACGCTATTGCAGATTTTCCTGCAATCGCGGTTCCAGCCTACAGGATCACTCCGTGGGAGTGACCTCAGGCTCTGAGTGGCTGTGCTGTCTGCCCAGACTCCTGGGCAGACAGCAGCATAAGCGCCCCCATGTGGTGACTCAGCCTCTTACATCCAAATTTTTTTGTGGATGTAAGAGGCTGACAAACTCCTAGGCGCCAGGACAAAATTCTGAGTCGCCATGGCGACCTGGTGCCTGGGATTTGTCGAGCCCTGTCCTAACCATGCGACTTACCTGCAGCAGGGCTAAAAGTGTGTGTGGGGGGGGAGTGTGGCCTATATTTGGGCCAATTTTGAAATATAATATAAATTAACCCTTTAGGTCTGGAATCTCCCTCCAAAAAAAGTTTTTCTTTAAAAAAAAAGTTTGTAAACAAAATAGAAAAGACAAGAACAAAATACAGTATTGGCTCGAATATAGGCCGCACTTTTTTCCCCCACTTTAAGTCTTTAAAGCGGGGTGCAGCCTATATTCGGGGTCTAGCGCCCCGGCGCCCGGGACATGCAGCTGGTGAACGTCTGCCCGATGTACGCTAACAATCTTCCTTGCCGGCACTTCCCCCTGCAAGACCCCGGGGAGTCTGCACCGGTAAGTCTGGGGGGGGGGTCTCTTGGGGGCAGAGTGGCAGCATATCTCGGGGGGATAGAGTGGCAGCATATCTCGGGGGGAGGGCACATGCTATAAAAAAGCACTTAACTTTTAGGTGCGGCCTATATTCGGGTGCGACCTATATTCGAGCCAATACGTTATATTTAGTGTAGTAATTTTGATATCCTTTGGTTGTTAATAAGCAGCAGTTGCACTCACATGTAATTAAAGGGTTAACAGATACTTCAAAGGATCTTGTATACGTTTTTAGAATGCTAAATTTAATTTGGATTTAAATTTAATACAAAAGTTATTCATTCATACAATATTCAGTTGTTACATATGTAATACAAGTAGAAGGGTCATTCAAATCTGTTATTATTGAAGATCTCTTCTCAGATGATTTAGATTAACTATCATCAATTTTTGGAGAATAGTAAGTAGTCAAATTATGAGATCTGTTCTCCACTTGTTTGATGAAGTTATTACTTATTCAAAGAAATATTCTTAAATCATAATATGATAAATGCTTCAACTGTATATTACACTTTGGTAACATCAATCAGCATCTTTTCCTCATCTTTGCACCTCTCAATTATAAGTTGATGTTTTGGTTAACAGTTTTATATATATTTAATTACATGAGTTATGGTGGGTAAAGGTGATGGAAAACCCTTCCACTTAAAATTAAGGGGGTAGTAGAAGCATTGTTAAACACTCATCTACAGACACCAGACAAGCCAGAAGGCTTGTTTGTTCCCTCAGAAATCTCATGGTGCTGCCACAACCACAAGGGATTCCAACAAGCACATGCTGACATAAATGAAATGTTGAGACTGATACACGAGTAAAGGAGTCATTATATGTGTAAAGGGGTCATTATCAGATTGGGACCATTAAAATAGAGTCCAGGAGAAATGGGATTATTTAAAAATTGAATTATTAAAGGCAACAAAAAAATTGTATTAGGCTTGTCAGTAAGAGCAAAAAATGAAAGAAACCAGCTGTGGTACTCCGCATATGTGGCCACAAAAAAAAGTTAGCAATATTAGGCTAAACAGAAAGAGGGTAAGCGAGTTATGAATTGCTAAAGCACACACAGAAGAGAAAATTGCCCAGTCAGTAAAAAAGCGAGATAAACATTTTTAGATATATAAATGAGAAAAGGAAAGTAAAGTTCAGTAAAACAAGGATTAGTTAAATTAAAAACAAAGGAAAGTATGTTGAAGAGGGTAAAGAAAAAGGGTAAAGCTGATTGCCTCAATTAATATTTCCGTTCAGCCTTTACAGATGAAAATGAAGGAATGGGACCTCAGGGAAAAACACATTCATTTAATAGATATGAGTTTATCGACTGTCTAAAGCAGAGGTGTCCAACCTAAGGCCCTCCAGCTGCTGCAGGACTACATCCCCCATAATGTTCTTTCAGCTAAGGGCCTGGCAGAGGAGTATGGGAGATGTAGTCCTGCAGCATTTGGAGGGCTGCAGGTTGGATACCCCTGATCTAAAGTAAAGACAAGTCAATGGGGCCTGATAGGCTACACCCCAAGTTATTAAAAGAGCTTAGTGGTGTACTAGCAAAACCATTAACAGATTTATTTAACCGATCATTCTTAATAGGAGTAGTCCCAGAAGATTAGAAATGAGCAAATGTTGTTGTCAGGCATCACCCAGAGTCCCACAGACCACAAGGTGTGGTCGTCCCTTTAAGATGCCTGCTTGGACTCACTGATGTGTATCACCTATTTCTTTTATGGACTGAACCCTGCCTCCCTCACCTGGCTTCGTCAACAGGCTTTACAGATCTACCTCACCTCCAGCCCAATATCTGGTAGTGTGTTTTTGCTGCTGGATGTGATATAATTATATGCCTGATTTCCTGGACTTTGACCTCTGCTTTTCTACACGTTTATGAACCCTGTCTGTCGTCCCTGACCTCTGCATTACATTTGACTCTGCTTATGTATATCCCCTGTCTTACCATGTACCTGTTTTGCCCCTGTGCAGACTCTCACTGCTCAAGCAATTCCTCCATCCTGTCGCTCTGAGCAGTGTTATTTTGCAAGGGTGTGCGCCATCTCCTGAAACTGGGCCCAGGCTTGTGAGTCTTACATCAGTAGTGGGAAAATTAATGGAAACTATGTTAAAGGATAGGATTGTTGAACATCTAAAGTCACACTGGTTTCAAGATCAAAGACAACATTGGTTTACTTCAGGAAGATCATGCCAACTAATCTTATTGATTGAGTGACTTAAATCATAGATAAAGGTAGTGCAGTAGCACATATCTGCTTTCAATGTTTTTTAAATTGTAAAGACAAAGACTTGGTGGGGTCTCATCATAAAATACATTGCTGAATTTACACCAGAATTAGTAAAAAATGTATGCTAATATAAAGACAGGACATCAAGTAATTTATGTACTCCATGTATTAACTGACTACATATATGTGCAACACAACAGATATTAGCTCTAAGCTGCCCATGTGTAAAGCAGATATATTGGCAAAAGAAGTAATCAGTGTTAACCTGATTTGCATATATACCTACCAAGAATTCCTTGCACTACAGGATTTTTGTGGAGAAAACAAGTCTTCAGGCTGGCCTGGTAGATGTAAGTTAGTGTTAAGAAATGCCTCTGTAACAGAGGCATTGCTTAACACTAACTTACATCTCTTATATATACAGTATCTCACAAAAGTGAGTACACCCCTCATCTTTTCATGTGACAACACTGAAGAAATTACTCTCTACTACAAAGTAAAGTAGTGAGTGTACAGCCTGTATAACAGTGTACATTTGCTGTCCCCTAAAAATAACTCAACACACAGCCATTAATGTCTAAACCTTGGCAACAAAAGTGAGTACACCCCTAAGTGGAAATGTCCAAATTGGGCCCAATTAGCCATTTCCCTTCCCCGGAGTCATGTAACTCGTTAAAAGTGTTAAAAGGCCTCAGGTGTGAATGGGGAGCAGGTGTGTTACATTTGGTGTAATCGCTCTCACACTCTCTCATACTGGTCACTGGAAGTTC
>VKOC01029222.1:0-21785 GCA_009364415.1 Spea multiplicata
AATTTGCTGTCCCCTAAAATAACACAATACACAGCCATTAATGTCTAAACCTTGGCAACAAAAGTGAGTACACCCCTAAGTGGAAATGTCCAAATTGGGCCCAAAGTGTCAATATTTTGTGTGGCCACCATTTTTTCCAGCACTGCCTTAACACTCTTGGGCAAGGAGTTCACCAGAGCTTCACAGGTTGCCACTGGAGTCCTCTTCCACTCGTCCATGACTACATCACAGAGCTGGTGGATGTTACAGACCTTGCGCTCCCACACCTTTCGTTTGAGGATGCCCCACAGATGCTCAATAGGGTTTAGGTCTGGAGACATGCTTGCCCCAGTCCATCACCTTTACCCTCAGCTTCTTTAGCAAGGCAGTGGTCGTCTTGGAGGTGTGTTTGGGGTCGTTATCATGTTGAAATACTGCCCTGCGGCCCAGTCTCCAAAGGGAGGGGATCATGCTCTGCTTCAGTATGTCACAGTACATGTTGGCATTCATGGTTCCCTCAATGAACTATAGCTCCTCAGTGCCGGCAGCACTCATGCAAGCCCAGACCATGACACTCCCTTCACCATACTTGACTGTAGCCAAGACACATCTTTGTACTCCTCACCTGGTTGCCGCCACACATGCTTCACACCATCTGAACCAAATAAGCTTCTTGGTCTCATTGGACCACAGGACATGGTTCCAGTAATCTGCTTGTCTTAAGCAAACTGTTTGCGGGCTTTCTCATGCATCATCTTTAGAAGAGGCTTCCTTCTGGGACGACAGCCATGCAGACCAATTTGATGCAGTGTGCTGCATATGGTCTCAGCACTGACAGGCTGACCCCCACCCCTTTAACCTCTGCAGAAATGCTGGCAGCACTCACAAGTCTATTTCCCAAACACAACGTCTGTATATGACGCTGAGTACGTGCACTCAACTTCTTTGGTCGACCATGGTGAGGCCTGTTCTGAGTGGAACCTGTCCTGTGAAACCGCTGTATGGTCTTGTCCACTGTGCTGAAGCTCAGTTTCAGGGTCTTGTCAATCTTCTTATAGCCTAGGCCATCTTAATGTAGAGCAAAGAGAGTTCTTTGCCATGAGGTGCCATGTTAAACTTCCAGTGACCAGTATGAGAGAGTGTGAGAGCGACAACACCAACTTTAACATATCTGCTCCCCACCTGAGACCTTGTAACACTAAAGAGTGACATGACACCGGGGAGGGGAAATGGTTAATTGGGCCCAATTTGGACATTTCCACTTAGGGGTGTAGTCACTTTTGTTCCCAATGTTTAGACATTAATGACTGTGTGTTGAGTTATTTTGAGGGGACAGCAAATTTACACTGTTATACAGGCTGCACACTCACTACTTTACATTGTAGCAGAGTGTCACATGAAAAGATAATAAAATATTTACAAAAATGTGAGGGGTGTACTCAGTTTTGTGAGACACTGTAATTATAACACTTTTTTGACATAATACCAAGATTCATATTTGAGTGTAGCCTATATTTAAAACAAATTCACCAAATTATTATTTTTATGAATGACCTAAACATAAACTCTATGAAAGTAGTAAAACTAATCCATACCAGTTTGAGAAATAAAGTGAGTGTGGCATTTTTATTCTGTTATCATTATTTGACAGCACAGTGAATTAACAGGCGAAAGTAATATCTTCTGTTGTATACCTTAAACAAAATAAGACACCTAAAATGCTGGAACATGAACCTAGCTTTTCAGCATGGCTGATATCTCATGTTTAGTAATGAACAGCTCCTTTTTGCCTGAGGGTTCCCAAATGATTTTGGTTGACACTGTAAAAGTAGCTCTTTCTCCCTGACACTATTCTGTCATGTCTGCGAGTAAAAGGTCACGACATGAAGGGTCACCTTTCAATATTACTTATACTAAGGTTAAAAATAAAGACCCTTGAGAGTGCTGTAAAATGGAAGTATTCCCAATTGAGAAGAATAAGAAAAAAACAGAAGTTGGAGCTAAGAAGGTTACTTAAGGATAGCATGTATAATAAAAGGAAATTGTTGACGCGTACCACTGTAATGGCGTTCTACATCCACATCATCATTGTATGTATCATTTCAAGATTTGAGACATTTTCAGCTTTCTGTATATATTCCTACTTCCTATCTAAATAAAGTGCTACTTCATCTCAATGATAAGGCAAACTACAAAAGAGGCAGGGTTTAAGGAATTTTCATGAAATGAGTTTCTGATACTTTTTAAAAAGATGTAGCAAGTATTTGGGATTATTATCTTTTATTTATATGTAATAACCTTACACACTAGAGATTGGCAGATATAGATTGGTGAAGAATACTTGTATTTTCCATTGTTGTAATTTTATAAAATTGTAATCTTGTTTCGTTTCATGCCAGCCGAAGATCATAATTTACATTCTACACACTTGCTGTGCAAGTGAAACCTTAGGAACCTCTTGAAGGCAAACACAGTAAAAGTAAAAGGACACAATGCCCCCATAAATACTCAATGCACATATTAGATAAATTACTATAAAGAAGAATACAGCATTACTCCAGGACAGCATACCATGTACATAACAAGCAGAACATTAAAAAATAATGTCCCGATTTTACCAGGAAAGTTGTAATTTTTAAGGCACTGTCCTGAATAAAATTTGTTCCAGCATGTGTCCTGGGTTATGCATTTCTTACCTTTGTTCACTGAGTAGGCGAAGACTAAGTAAAGCTTGTTGGAGGGCCACTGCCACTAAAAATGCCTGCAGAACCCCTCCAACAATCTTTGCCGAGTCTGTGGCTCATTGAAGCTGTATCTAAAATGTGCATGCGCATGCTTCTTTCTCCATGCCTTCCAGAGTGTTTCCTCAAAGGGCCTAAGCATCTGCGCACACCTTCTTATGTCCTTTTGAGGAAGTGCTCTGTGAGGGCTTGGTCAGCAGAGCTGATACCAGGGAGCAGCAGAGCTGATACCAGGGAGCAGCAGAGCTGATACCAGGGAGCAGCAGAGCTGATACCAGGGAGAAGAGGACAGAAGAATACAGAAGAAGAGACAAGAGAAGAAGTTGAGCTGCAGGAAAGGAGACAGGGAATGAAGGAATCTAAGAGAGCGTGAGAGAGCAAGTGAGAGTGTGAGAAGGTGTGAATAACTGAGTGAGTGTGTAAGAGAGTGACTGTGAGAGCAGGAGAGAGCGTGAATATGTGAGTGAGAGAGATCATGAGAATGAGTAAGACAATGTGAGAGTGTGAGAGCATGAGTAAGACTAAGTGAGTATGAATGACAGCATCAGAACATGAATAAGTGAGAGCGAGAATCTGAGGGTTAGAAAGCATTAGTGAGGGCATGCAAGAGAGCATGAATGAGCGAACATGAAAGAGAATGAATACAAGTGAATGCGAGTATGAGTGAGCCTAAAACTGTGAGAAAGCATGAGTGAGAGTGTGACAAATCATGTGTAAGAGTGTTACAGAGCATGAGTGAGTGAGAGTGTTAAAGAACATGAGAGAGCATGAATGAGAGTGAATGGGAATGTGAGAGTGTGAGTAAGCGTAAATAAGAATGAGTAAGAGCATGTGAGTAGTGAGATACCATGAGAGTGTGAGAGAGCACAGATAGGTCAGAAGTCAGAGGGTGTAAGAGTGTGAATAAGAGAGTGAAAGTGTGAGGAAGTGTCAATGTCTGGCTGAGCATATAGTGATGGGAGTTATAATATACCACCGTCTGTGTCTGGCTTGCTCTAAAATGATAAGAGTTATACTGTACCATTGTCTTTTTTTAATATTCTTTATTAATTTTATCATATAAAGAAAACACACAATACCATAAAATAATAAATACAAAAAAAGAGAAAAAAGAAGACATTGTCTGTGTCTAGCTTAGTGTATAGTGATGGGCATAAGCTGTACCACTGGCAATGGCTGGCTCAGCATATAGTAAAGGGAGTTATGGTGTACTACCATCAGTGCCTGACTCTGTATTTAGTGATGGGAGTTTGCTGTACCACCATCTTAATCTGGTTTGCCATATAATGATACTGTACCACTGTCTGTGTATATATATATATATATATATATATATATATATATATATAATAGAAGTCATGCTGTACCACAGTCTGTGTCTGGTCACTATGTAATGATGGGAGTTATGGAATACCACTGTCAGGCTATAAGTAAATATTATCATTATATTATCATTACTATTTAATGATGGGAGTTATGTTGTACCATCGCTAGTGTCTTGCTTGTTATATGTTGATGGGAGTTATGCTGTACCACTGCTGTACCACTGTCATTGTCTGGCTCAATATATAATGATGGGAGTTGTGTACAATCAGTACAATCATTAGGCTCAGTATATATTGATATTTTCCACCTTTTGGTTTAGGATATAATGATGAGAGTTATGCTGTACACCCTTGTGTCTGGCTTACTATTTACTGATGGGAGTTATGCTACACCATTGCCATTGTCGAGCTTGCTATATAATCATAGAAGTTATGCGGTACCACTATTCGTGTCTAGATCACTATATTAAATTAGGATTTATGCTGTATAACATATGTCAGGCTCACTATGTGCTTATGCTGAATTTGAACTTCACTGTATCATATCTATGTTTGGCTAACAGTATGCTGATGAGGGCTTGAACTTGCACATGCATAATGAGGATTATAGTACACAACCACTAGAGTGCCAAATGTTACTGTCCCATTGTCCCTAATATCCTATTAAGCTTTTGCAAAACAGATGCTCAGGCCCAGACCAGCATAAAATATTAATAAATCACTGTTTTTTTAATTATCTGCAGTTCTAATACCATTCATTTCCTTGTTATTCATTTATCTACATTTCTTTACATAACCTCTGTTAAGGTGATAACATTCCATTGCCTGAAATAGATGCTGTGCTGCAAAAGTATCTTCCGCATACCAAAGACATATGGTAGTGTTGGTGGGAACGTGGGGATATAATCTGTAGCATGATAACTAATTGGGACTATTTTATTCAAATTTTGTGGGTTGGACAGAGTGGGCGGAGCTTTGTTAGCAGTGGGTGTGGTAAATTTTCAAACTGTGCTGCAAAGTGACCCTGGAAATGTTTTTCAAATCTTGGCATCTATGTGAAAGTCATTAATTTTGTTGAAATCTGTTTTGGGGAATCATTTTACAGGCAACAGTGGATGATGAATTATTTATAATGTGGTATGCTACTTAGAAATGTCCCTTAAAGTAAATTGATGCTCACCTGAAATACAATTATTCTAGGATGGCAAGAGCAATCAATCTCATCTGTTCTTAGTAAGCTTTTCATTTTGAATTTTAAATAAACTGCATCAGGGATCAGGCCACATTTTGGTACCCTTGTTACAACTCTTAAAAGTTACAAGATAAAGATCAACTTCTCTCTTCTCCGAAAATATAAAATATTTTGCTAAAACATTTTTTTAATTGCTAACCATAATCTCAATAAATACCTTACATTGCATTGCTGATAAACTAAGCCTAATAAAAGCTCTTATAGACACATAGTAAGAGATCTACAATCACTCGTAATAATATACTAAATCCCATACTATATTCCTGTCCCCAATGCTTAAAAGGTTAATGCCACAAAAGAAGAGCTGTTGTAGTGTATTTCCTTCCAAAATTTCTTCTGTTGTATAGCTTTATTTATTCAATAAAATCAGAAACAACATGTTAAAATATGCCTTATTTACAACATATGATTTATCTCCTTGTAGCAACGGTGAATGAATACTGTTTTTACATAAGGAATTGTGGTTCAGAATGTTAAAAGTCGCTAAGTCATAAGTTTTGCTACATTATCTATGCAATTGTTTACGAACATACATATTTTGTTAAAGTAATCTTATAGTTAACTTTTGCAGAACCAAAAATGGCAAAAATTAACAGTGTGAATATGTATTTGCTTCTCCAGTATGGAACATTTTATCCCTGGTAAAAATATTTGTAGGTCAAAAGCAGTACTATTGGACACTTTGGTGATTACTTTTTTGTTAAGATGTAAAGAATAATCCCTTAAAATGAGAAACACATAATCTGGGACATACTCTAAATGATCTGGATAGTTTGCGATATTTACTTTATAATTTGAGGATTATAACAGAAAAGGAGATTCAATTTACACATCCAAATACACATTCCTTGTAACCCTATAACAGTCTGTCTTTGGATCCACGTACCTTGTACTGTAGTATGTTTTGGAGGATAAATTGGACAATTTAGACTTGAGCAAAAACGTTTCGAACACATTTTTTGTTTCGTTTTTGTTCCATTTGTTTTTGGACAACTAATTTTGTTTCCTGTACTTGGAAACAAATTCGTTTTTATCCTCATTCACTGTCTCATGCTCTCTCATACTCTCACTCACATCACTCTCACACTCTCATTCATACTTACTCACGCTCTCTCTCAATGTCTTTCTACCTTCTCTTCTGACTGCTTCTGTGTCCCCATCTTCTTTCTCGCAGCTCTGCTTCTTCTTTTGCCTCTTCTTGTTTTTCTGTCTTCTTTCTTCATTCTCTTCTCCCTGTTTCTTCTTTCTCCATCTGCTTGAACAAATAACCTGCCCTCCCAGTGAATTTATGCAAAAAGACAGAGGCTCTGGGCACACCCTCTCCATCGGTTGAAGGAATGGTAAAGAAGGCTGTTCATGTGGCTGTGCCATTTTGTGCGGAAGTTCACAGAGAGGCCGGAATATTGCAGATATATTCAGGTGCAGAGATGCTTCTTTTTATCTGCAAATCTGTCTATTCTCGCCACTCAGTGAACGTCTGCAAAAGGGCAGAACCTCCAAGCACACCTTCTTCCTCGTTTCCACAAAAGTAAGCATGCTGCACTTTAATTAAAGCTTGTTAGTCTATTTTACCAATCTGCTTTCCCTATGACTTTAGTATTCTGGCATTGTTTTTCATAACTGTTCTCGCTATCGGCCAGCTCCTCTTTTGCTATAGGAAAGCTGTTTTTGCACTGAGGCTCGTTCCTAAGGATATATCCTGGCGGAATCATTTGGAGAATATTGTGAATCATTCTACCTTAAGACCTTTTGCCTACAAAGCATTGTTTTTAGCCAGCTTTCAGTTGCTCAGAGCAGGGTGAGTGATTTATTTTTTTTCTTTATTGGTTGGAAAAGCGTAGTCAAAGATGTTGGTAACAATGTGCATTATGACACCAATCACAAAACAGGTAATTGGAAGAGTAACAGTAACACAATCCATGGAATAAAAAACAACAAAAGATAATGAAATCACACTAATCACAAAAACAATTCCACTTAGCGACTGAAACACCAAAGAATTTGCCCCAAGAAATCCCAACTCACTGTATTAGCATCAGGCAAACTCTCCCAGGCTCCCCCAGAAACCCCCGAGTCCCAATCCTTTCTCAACCATTAAATCCTGCAATGGGACGTAGACCTTTCAAAACCTGAAGGCAATAGCATTTAGTAGTATTGAATGCTTGAAAAAGCAAATGATGTGTAGCCCTATCACAATATAAGGTGACCACCGATTAAAAAAGGTGTTTAACTTTGCTTTTCCAATCCATACGGAATAGAAATTGTAACCAACGCCAGGGAAGGTGGCTGTTGGGATATCCATTGAGATAGTATTGCCCGCTTGCCCACTGGTGAGAGGATACTGAGAAGGGGTTTAGCCGGCTCAGCACCAGGATGGAGATTGCGCGGAAATAACCCAAACATCGCCCACTCCACTGTAATTTGACAACATATACCCAAGGCCCCGGAAATATATGCTTGTAATTCATCCCAGAAAGGAACAAGAGAACTACATGCCCACAAGCCATGGAAGAGGTCTGGTAACTGACATTTTCTGCACCGTGAGTGGTCAGCAAGACCCATCAAAAACCGGAGTCTGGGAGTAATATAAGCTTTATGCAGTATTTTTAGAAACATTTCACTATAGTCCCTAGAAACTAATATCTTGGAATTTCTAACATACACGCGGAACACTAAATCCAAATCCAGATCAGGGAATTCATTACTCCAAGATGCCGCACCAGCCCCCTGTGTATCCCACAAAAGTATAGATTGTTGACATTTTAAATTGCTTATGAGAAGACAGCAACGTGAAACGATCCAATAAATTGGTAATGTTGTTGGCCGATAGGCCATGGGAGATCATATGAATATAATTACGGAGTTGTAAATAATGAACAGGATGCAGTATAATAGGGGAGAACTTGGTCTGTAATTGTACAAAAGTTAACAATTTGCCCAATTTTTGGTCAATAAAGTCATTCACTAAGCCGCCACCATTCTGAGCTAGACGCCTAAACATAGTGTCCTCCCTGTCATGCTGGAACTGTGGGTTACAAACCAACGAAAGAAACCTAGAACTCTGAAATTCCAAACCCACGTGGCTCCTAACGCGCTTCAATGCCCTTGACGTATGATAAAACAAAGGGTCAGAATTAAGATCTTTAGGCCAAGATAATCGTCGAAGATGCAGGAGTGAGTCCGCAAACCTAGTATGGGCTTGGATCCAGTCTACTGGAAATCGATAATTGTCCATTAAATTATAGTCAAACAATAGTCAACAATAGTCAAAAAAAAAGTTAGGGAAACCCCTCTCCAATCGTGGTGAAAAAGAAGGCACCAGGAGAAGGCAAAGGACGGAAGAGGGAAAGAGAAAAAAACACACCATGACTCGGTATGTATTAACAAGGTAGTAAATGCTCCATAATTAGAGTGGTAGACCTAAGCATGATATAAAAGACACGTAATGGGATACACAAATTATATAAAACCACCACCCTCTCCCCCTAGTATAACAGAACCTGAACCCTGCCCAACCTAACTACTACCCATCCTTGACCCCACTAACTAATGCCTCATATCAGCGAAAGAAAACAAAATAAAACAGAACTTTTAAACCACAGCAGCAGTGCAAGACAATTCTTGTAAGATTGAGAAGATAAGCCTAAGAGCAAGACAGTTCCGTAAAGTTGGAGCTTCTCTGTGGGAAAATCATAGATGACAAAAAGCGCCTCTTCGGTAAATCAAGTGAGTAACTGAGAGAGTGGAAGTCCCAAATCCCAGTCCAACCACCCAACCTAACTATAACCCACCCTTAACCCTTACCTAACTAATGCTAGACTAAACGCAGAGTGCATCAAAGACACTTACATATAACGGGGTACACAGGAAATCATATAAAGTCAAAAGTCTCTCCCCCAAAAGAACAGAAAACACCCGAACCCTGCCCAGCCCACCCAACCTGACTAATGCCCACCCTCAACCCCTACTAACTAATGCCTTGTAATGTAAGTCCCAAATCCCAACCCAACCACCAAACCTAACTATAACCCACCCTTAACCCTTACCTTACTAATGCCAATAATATAAAATAGCAAGATGAGACAAAAAAATAAATATATATCCGAATATAAGTATTATTTTTATTATTATTTATGTTATCTTTGTCTTTCTTTTTACTCAACACTAAAAGCACTGCGGTAGATGTAAAATGAGGATAATAGATCATACAATTGACGCTTATATAATAACATTTACGTTGCTTTTTACTTTTATTTATTATTTTTTACATTGGTTTCAGCTATACTTTAGATTTTTTTAATTGCTTGTTTCACTTTTGTATTATTTACAAACCTGATAATGACCGACTAAAGGTTTACTCAAACATAGATCTAAGTTCTGTTAAAACTATTTAAATCAACCGATCAGAACTCACAGTTTGTCCACCCATTAAGCTTTTTCCACAGTAAAAATTTGATTTGATATAATTGTCTATTTTAGACGTTCATTTTCTGCACAACTGAATGTAAACACAGGCAATAACTCTTCTTTAGGAAGGATTTGCTTCATTTTGATTTTTGAACAGGAAGGCAGTTAGTAGTAAGTAAGGATTTGATTTATTTGAATAGTAATTTGTTACTTAAAGCATTGGAGATTAACAAAATGACTATTGATCATATTGATGTTAAACTACATTCGATAATTCCATTAGTCCATGGAAATTTTCAGGAATAGATGTTTATTTAATGCTGTTTTACTTGCATCATCTTGACATTCTAATCAATTTAAAAGCAAATAAATTTTCTTATTTAATATGTGTGCAATTGATTTTCAAACAATATTTGTAGAATTTACAATCTTTTAAACATACGTAAGAATTTAACCATGGGCACTCTAATATTTAGTAGTTATTTTGTAGTATTTGTTCTACATCACAAACATGCCAATTAAATAGTTACATACATCTTAAAGAATGTTAATTAATAAACAGTGATTGGTGTTTTTTTCTGTTTGAAATATTGTTTTTGCAGTACTCAATATTGTTAAATATTTTAAATGATCTAGATGATGACCCACTGTTAAATGGTTTGGACACCAATGAGATATACCTGCAGTAATTACATCGCTTTTCTTCTCTTTTTCTCAATTAATATAGCCTAAATATGGTAAAATGACTGTTGCTTTTAGTTTGCTTCCTTTGTTTTAATGTTCTTTCTTTTTTAATGTTATTCCTTTTTTCTATAAAATTTGTATATAGCAGAGTTGACACAGCTCTTGTTATCATTCTGTGAGCTAGACTACAGATTTCCACTTGGCTGATCAAGAAAATGCAACCATCCCTCTCTGGTTAATCCGTTTATCAGGAGCGAGCATATAATATAACATAGTACAATGCATTTGGATTCACATGGATTTCAATTTTGTTGAAATTTGCCTATTCTGTTAATTCTTACGAATCTCTAAGAATGACGAGGGACCCCTAACGAAACAAATCAAAACAAAGCAAAGAGCTCCGAATTTCCATTTTCACTCTCACTAACGCTATCTCACACTCTCTATAGCCACTCTATCTAACACTCTCTCAGTATCTCATTCACGTATTCTCACACTCTCACTTGCTCACACTCTCTATGAATGTTTACCAGCTTCTGTGTCCTTGTATCCTTGCCCTGCACAATTGTTTCTCCTCTTGCATCTTCTTGTTATTCTTTCTCAGTGAATCTATCATTATACGAGCCTCCCAGTGAACTTCCGTAAAATGGGGGAGCCTCTGGCACACCTTCTCCCCGATTCGATTTGGACAAAAATTAGGGGGCCTTTTTTAATCTAGGAATTAAATTTGTTGCCGGGTGCCCACAATCACTCTCACTCTCTCATGCTCTCTAAATGTTTCCCTACCTTCTCTGGCGGCCATTTCCACCAAAAGGACATCACTGGAAGTGCCACCATTTTTTTGGTGGAAGTTCATGCCAGGTTCTGTCCATTAAGATGCAGATGGAGATACAAGAGAGAAGTTGAAAGATAGAAGATAAATAACAAGAAGATGCGGAAGCAGAAGAGGTTGGCAGAGAAAGTAGGGATAATTTAGAGGGCATGAGAGATTGAACTAGAATGAGAGTGTGAGAGGGTAAGTAGGAGTAAAAGTGCCCAAAAATTGCAGACTAAAATTTTGAACTGTTTGCTTTATCTTCTTCGCAGGGGGGGGGTGTCAGGCCTCATTTTCGTGGCTTCATACAAAATTCATTCAATTTGCAATTTGTATGAATCCAAATAAACAAGTCTAACACTGATTTCCTTTTCTGAATGTGAAAAGTCTACCGATTTTCATCAGAACAGGATAAAAGGCAGGAAACAACATGTATTGTCCTTAAACAAATGGAGCAAATACAAAATTAAAAAAAATTGTCTGAATCAGTTTTTTAGTCCACTTGCACAAGCCTACAAAAATGATAATTCAAATTATTCAAGTCAAATAATTATATAAAAGGGAAATATGGTTATTTGTTAGACCCAATGAACACATTTTTACAGGACAGTATTTTTTCTCTGCAAAGAGATTTGCCTTAATTTGGGTACTGGGCAGCAAAGTGGCAGATGAGATTTAATAATAACAAATATAAAGTTATACATTTCGGGGAGTATGCAAATGACCTTAAATGGAGTTTACCTTAGATGCTGGCCTTGGGAATAAATGTAAACAATAAACTTACCAACAGTGTTCAATGTCAGCAGCAGAAAAGGCCCGTGTGGTATTATGGTGTATTAAAACTTCATTGATTTACAGGGGATAGTATAATTTGCCTCTAAGTGAGTGACCCCACCTTAAATATGCAGTCCCATTTGGGCACCTGTTCTTAGAAATTACATTATAAAGTTTGGAATAGTACAGTTGAGCTACAAATTAATCAGGGGAATGAAACACCAAAGACGAAATGCTAGGAAAATTGCAGGTAGTAGAAAATAGAAAAATATATGATATTATACAAATAAATATGAGGACAAAAAGTCATCTATTCAGACTTTAAAAAAGGATTTTCAAATTTACCTAAAGCAAAAATGGTTTTTTTACAGTAAGAATAATGAAGATGTAGAATTCACCACAAACAGTAGTTTTGCTTTCAAATTCAATTAATATTTGTATTTTATTATTTTTTCACTAATGAAAAATATAACTGGATATAATAAAAATACTACCCTATAGGGCATAGAACATAAAAATGTCTGTAAGCACGAGATGTTGCAGAATATTAAGTGGGTCATCTGCAAAAATTTGCAAAAAACATTTTTTATATTTTAGTATAGTTTTTTTTACATACTGGGGTCCCCAACCTGGATCAGCGGCCGCTGGTACAAAGGAGAGGGAGACCACCTTCTGCTAGTCTCCAGCCACAGCTGCCTGCACGGAGGAGAGGGAGACCGCCCTCTGCCAGCCTGCAGCCACAGCAGCCTCCATGGAGGAGAGGGAGACCTCCCTCTGTTAGCCAGCAGCCACAGCAGCCTCCAAGGAGGAGAGGGAGACCTCCCTCTGTCAGCCAGCAGCCACAGCAGCCTCCAAGGAGGAGAGGGAGACTCTTTTCTGCTAGCTACCAGCCACAGCAACCTCCACGGAGGAGAGGAAGACCTCCATCTACCTCCGCACGCGCTCTGGTGGTTAGACCCAGAACCGCAGACACCTATACTTATAGGCTAAGGTCTAGCCACACTCAAGATGGCTGCCGGATTCCACCAAACAGGAAGTGACATCCGCCTGTTCAAATTTTAGCGCCAATTGCTCCAATTGGTGCCTAGTCACTTCCTCTTCCTTTATAAACTCCCACTGGACATTCAGACCTTGCCCTCTGATGGTCGTACCTATTCCTATAGTGTTACTCCTCAGTGTGCGTTCTGGTTCGTGTTTCCTGTTATTGACCCCGGCTTGTTATTCGTTTCTCCTGACCTCTGGATTCCTGACCTCGGCTTGTCATTCGTATTTTGTGATCCTCGGATACCCCGACCTCGGCTTGAACCTGACCTTGTACTTATCTGTACCTTGTGTCCTACCTGCACCTCCGTCTCCTACCTCGCTGTGCGTGACAACCGGCACTTACAATTATTTTTTTCAGATTTCTATGGTTTCAATGAAAAAAAGGATGTATAATTTGTGTGGGTAAATCAAACAAGCAAAAGGGGGAATATTGATTAAACCAACATATGATAACAATGGCAAAAAACATATGGTACCTGGGGTACTAAAAACCTTGTTATGGAAGGGGTACAATTACATTTGTTCTGTTGAGCTGTATACATTACTCAGTTATGTAAAAAGTCATGGGATCGGGTGGTAGTGACTTTAGTTTTGCTTTGACATAAAATGCTCACATATAGGAGGACTATAGCAGGAGATTTGTTCCGACTGGTTGCAAATCTTCTCCTCCCGCTTTTTTTTTTTACACTGTAGTACTCAACTATGGAGTATCTGCAGGGTCTGACATTTTGATGATATGTACTGACCGACTGAGATGTTTTCTTGACTGTTACTGTGTAAAAGCGTTCACAAGTTAATGCCAGCATTCCTGATTGCTGGGGAGGAGAAAATAATATAGTTATAGAAGCCATCAGTCAGTTACTTGGATTCAGTACACTGCTCTTTATGTTCTCAAACTATAATAGATAAATATACTGTCACAATGGGGATAACTGATACTCATTATGGCAATCACAAGCAGTTTCCACAAAGCTGCACAGTAAATTTAAATGACACAACTCTTTGTGGTGTCACTCACGAAATCTCATGCTCTGATCAGCTCATGGTGTCTTTTATTTTGTATGTGCTATATTATTTCCAGTTTCTAGCCCCTGCCCCCTTTCCTTTGTAATTTGCAACAAATAATTAGCAAATAATTCTGAGCGAATAGCTAATGTTGAATAAATATGCAATGAATGGAAATTGTTCATTATCTTCTTGTGTTTGAACGCAACACTGTACTTTGTTATAGTTGATGAATGAGAGCTCAGATTAGTACTGAGAACAGAATTATGCATAGGAAAACTGGGAGATTAGATTTTATGGAAGGATAGTGTTACTGAGGTTGCTTACCTTGATGTGTTATGCCACTGTGTCTTATGTACCAGTTTATATATTTGTTATGTGAATAGCTAAGCAACCTAAACACTTCTGTGATGTGTTATTGAGATTAAAATCTTGCATAAAACAAAAAGCTTCATCACGCTGCAAAGTAGACTATTTATACAAAGGTTGACACAGCTGGTTATAACTAAATTGAAGACAACTAATTACACTACAGTGATCCATTTATATATATATATATATATATATATATAATTTTGGGCTCATTTCTTCAAAAAAGCCTCATACCCCCCATATAAACACCCCCCCCAACTTACCTGTGCTTCTGACTCCCTGGTGTCTAGTTGGGGCAGCCAATGGAGGCCGGCATTAGTTTCTTCATCATAGAAGCCCCGGAAGAAGTGCCAGCAGCAGCAGGGATTGTCTGCATCCATCACACAGATGTTCGCTAGCTGCCAGAGAGGAGAATTCCCCAAAGCGCTGCGGGAAATTCTCCTCTCTGGCAGCCGGGGAAGGTCCGCGTGATGTGCGTAGACAACCTCCGCTGCTGCCGGCACTTTCGCCGCTGCTGCAGGGAATCTGGATCTTAGTCTTGTAGTCAAACCTCTATTTGAGGCCTGGTTAGAAGACGACCTTGATTATAAGACGAGGGGTATTTTTCAGAGCATTTGCTTTGAAAAAAACCTTGTCTTATAATTGAGTAAATATGGTAATGTCTATGAATTTAGAATGCTGAGTTCAAGTGTCCCAATACTTTTGTCCACATAGTATATATGTATATATATATATATTATATATATATATATATATATACATATAAATATGTATATATACTATTGCACATTCATTTATGCATCTTTCTATCTACACTTCTCTTTATTTATACTTCTATGTAATAGGAATAATAAGAATAAGAATGCGGCATAACAACCTATGCTGTTGTCCTGCTACTTATAGAAATTTAGCTTTGCTTTCCTTTTTAGGATAAAGTACTACATCTAAGAGTTGTCTACTGTTTATTTTGTCCCAAACTGTTTTCTAAGCAGTATGGAAATCCAATTTTACGCACAAGCTTATTTCAATAAAGAAAATAACAAGAGTGAAAGCCAATTGTTTGCAAAGCTAGTTTCTTGTAAGCGGATTAGAGATAAAATTGCATAGTGTAAAATTAAAAATATACTGTTTCTAACACACAGACCTTTTCTAAAATTTTGCTCCAAAGAGCAATGTCTAGTAATTAGCATTATAAGTATATAAATAAACATTTAAACAAAGATGCAAAAGGAAAATAAACATTAGCAGCAAAATGTGAGAACCCTCTCATAGTATCTCCTAGACTTGTGGATAAGTTCCAAAACTAATTTTGGACACATTTTTGTTTAGTATTAGCAACTCTTAAACAAAATTTAGGGCCTAAAAATGTCTTTCCCCCCTCAGTTGCCCACTTACCTTCTCCACCTGTTTTCTTATCTCTGCGTGTAGTGGAGACACATTTATCACTTGCATTGCAAGTTGCTCAAAATTATAATATAATGTTTGCTTGTCTATATAGGTAAATTAGAAGTAAAGTATGTTTCACCCCAGAGTCTCCATTCAAGTAAATAAGTCAGCTGGGGAGATCATAGATCTCCCTCGTACTGGCTCTAAATTAATGCAGAGTGTTGAGTTAAGTTGCCATATCTCGGTACTCAGCATCAGTGGTGTAGGTAGGGGGTGTGGTCTGCTCCGGGTGCAACTCACTAAGGGGGTCCCATAATTGTCCGGTCCAAAATTGTTCAAAAAGGGCTGGTCTGACTTGGAACCGAACAGGAAGGAACAGAGTGTGGTCAAGTATCACAAGGTCATGTGACCCCACGGCTAAAGTGAAGCGACAAAAATCTACAGCTGTGCTAACTGGGGTGAATGAGGGAAGGAGGGAGAGGGTAATGGGGGAGAGGAAAAGTGTGTAAGTGTTTGTGAGCATGCATGCATTCATGTGTGTATGTTTTGTGCCTGAGAATATATGTGTGTCAGCATGTATGTGTGTATGTGGGTGCATGGATATTAAGTACATATTATAGAGTTATGGCAAGTCATGAGGAAGCAGTGAGAAAGAGGTTTATTAGAAAGAATATGGTATATCAAATTAATGTGCAATAGTAGAAAGGTTGTGCAGAAGGGCCTATCAGCTCTAGACTACAAATAATATTAAGCTTACCAAGTCATTTCATAAAACAGCTAAAGTGCAATAGGTTCTCTGTTTCTTTTCTGTGTAATAGTTAATTTTTTTCCTGTATATCTGGCTTTGTGTTTTCCCAGGCTTAGTTATAATGTGTGTCTAAAGCTTTCCTGGTGGACCTAATATTGTAATTTTTTGTTTGTTTTGCTTTCTTAAATAGAACACGGTGTTTGGCATGGAAACAAACAAGTCATTTTGTAGCTAATTGGAAATAAGAGAAAGCAATTTGTCTCAGTCTTCAGAATAAACATTGGTAATATCTATTTCAGACAGATGACACATGCAGAATTTCTACGTACTTCTGATCTTCTCTCTAATTTGCACATTTTGTATTGACATGCCTTATTGATTTGAGTACCATGAGAGCAAAACCAATCCTGCTGTTTTACACGTATTTATTTTCTGTATCCAATAATCAGGAGTGTACAACTGATGATTATCAAATCTTTTTTCCTTCTAGAACACAGATAATGTATTTAAGTAATATATTTTATTTTTTAACCACATTTTGAT
Source organism: Spea multiplicata (assembly GCA_009364415.1). NCBI lineage: Eukaryota > Metazoa > Chordata > Amphibia > Anura > Pelobatidae > Spea > Spea multiplicata. The sequence goes on from VKOC01029222.1 coordinate 17,075, forward strand.
GATGTGTTAGTCTGATGTAGTATTGTTAGCATTACAAATGTCGTGGTAGGGTTTTTTATGTATGTCAGAGCATGGCATATCTAATTATGAATAAATAACTTGCTGTGTCACACCTTTTCCAGAAATCATCTTGCATACCAAACAAAAACGGTGTGTTCCATTTTTTATTATCATTTTTAATATTATGTATATTTATTATATAGTTATTTGATATCAATGAAATAATTTGCTGTATTTTATGTATAAACTGAAAACTTTATTTTGCTATGAAAGGTATTGTTTTACTATTAGCAGCTGAACAAGATCTGTATTGTAATTTGTTAATATTACGCTATTTTCCCTCTGGAAAATGTGGACACAGCTGTGATTAGTGGTGAATGTTTCAGTGAAGTCATGGACATAGTTGGGTGTTAAGACGGCTTATTTAAACATTTAATAACATATTCAAACTCAGGTAAAATAACAATGGTACTTAAACATGCCTCATCTTGGCATTTCGGTCACCTTAAAGACTGCACTTCTCTTGAGCTGTTAAACATATAATAACTGATTTGCTGAAAATCATGAAAAGGCTTCTTATAGAGAGGGCTGCACAACTTATTCTAATTTCAGAAATGCTTGTGGGTATTACAGTAAGCAATCCTGGAAGAGTAATTGTGCATAGTAGCTCGCATTGTCTATCAAACAAGTAAGTAAATTGAGTTTTTAATAGTACTTTTATCTGAACAAGCAACACAAAATGACAACTTTACTACAGTTTTAATGAAACAATAATTTTTAATTTTTGAATAGGTTCTATAATTCTCTTTGCACAATATTATTTTTTAAATAGACTAAAGTGTCATATATTAGTTCCATGTTAATTTTTATACTGAGCAAATTTGGCCTAGTTTTCCCATATAACAGCATTATGTTTTAATGCAGAGATGAAATAAAAATGCTCAGGATGTATGAATCTGAAACATCACAATTTCATTTTTTAAAATTTCAATATACAGAAGTTTATTGTTTCTGAGACCTTTCTCAGAAAATCTATTTTACAAAATAAACTATATGGACAACATTTTGGGAGACACATCTTAATTATTAAATTAAGGTGTATTAATCAGACCGATTGCCACAGGTGTATAAAATCAAGCACCTAGCCAACATTTGCAAAAACAAAATAAAAAAAATTGTTGTTCTAACGAGCTCAGTCAATTCAAGAGTGGTACTATGATAGGATGCCACCTTTGCAATAAATCAGTTCATAAAATTTCATCCCTGCTAGCTATTCCACTGTAAATTGTAAGTGGTATTATTGGAAAGTGGAAGCATTTAGGAACATCAGCAACTCAGCCATGAGCACGTAAAGTCCATAATGTCCTTTTTAAAGACTGGTGCCCAGCATTGTACCGCATATTCAAGGCGAGGTCTTACCATTGACCTATAAAGATGATATCCTCCTCCCGTTAATCAATGCCTTGTTTTATGCATGCCAAATCCTTATCGGCCCTTGCAGATGCTTGCTGGCATTGTGACCGGTTGTCAAGTCGGTAGTCTACCATTATTCCTAAATCCTTCTCATTTGTAGTTTTCCCCTAGGATATTCTATTCATAGTATAGGTTGCATTTAAATCCTCCTGCAAAGAAGAAACTTTAAGATTAGTTTTGTGTCATCAGCAAAAACTGTGACACGGCTCTCAATGCAGTCAATGCTCGCATCACCAAGTACAATGTCAAGTGGTGTAAAGAAAGACGCCACTGAACTCTGGAACAGTGGAGTGTGTTCTGTGGAGTGACGAATCACACTTATTCTGATGGGCAAGCCTGGGTGACTGTATTGTGCCAACTGTAAAGTCTGGTGGAGGAGAGATAATGGTGTGGGCCTGTTTCTCAAGGGTTGGGCCCTTTACTTTCAGTGAAGGAAAAGTTTAATGCTTCAGCATACCAAGACATATTCGACAATGCTCTGCTTCCAACTTTGTGGGAATAGTTTGGGGAAGGACCTTTCAATTTCCAGCATGACCGTGCCTCTGTGGACAAAACAAGGTCTATAAAGTCATGGTTGGATGAGTTTGGTGTTGAAGAATTTGGCCTACACAACCCCATCAAACACCTTTGGGATGAACTGGAATGGACATTGCGAGCCAGGCCTTCCCATCTTACAGCAGTGTCTGAGCTGTCAAATGTTTTACAGGATGAATGGGCAAAAATTCCCCCAAAAAACACTCCAAAATCGTGTGAAAAGCCTTCCCAGAAGAGTGGAAGCTGTTATAGCTGACCAACTACATATTAATGTCATGCTTAGAATGCAATGTCATAAAAATCCCTGTTGGTGTAATGGTTATGTGTGCCAATACTTCTGTCCATGTAATGTAAGTCTATCCAATGATTACTTTTTTACAGCTCTAATGCATTTAATTCTGCAATTTCAATGTAAACTATAAAAAATAGAACTGATTAATTTCTTTAAATATGTTTGGTGTTCAGCCATTCATGCATAGTAAAGGTAGCTTTGGAATAGTTAAGGGATGTCTAACATTATTAATACAATTACTAGACCGGTTAAGATAAATTTTGTGTGTTTTACTGTAGTACATTTCCTTATGCAATTTGTTCATAGGGAGCTTTGTTTGGTCTCTGGCTTCTTTTAACTGTAATTACCTTGGTTGATGATTTAGTTAATTCAAAATGACATGGCTAATTAGAACACCATAAATATTCCATTCCTTTTGTCCAAGATGAATCATTTACAGTCAGAGTAAGGTGCTACTGGGTAAAGATATATGAATACAGGCTACAAATACATTGATATTCAGAGCAATTGTATAAAAGATTTACAGTTTGCTGTTATAAAAACAGCTGCTGATATATTGCAATGTATTGGTTAGCTTGAAGTTGCAGTAAAGGTGGATATGTATGTACATGTATAAATGTATACATATGTAAATATATTTTCTGTATATATGTGTCTTGCAAAACTATTAGACACCTTGCCTATTTTTGTTTTACTTTGCTCAAAAAAACAGACCCAACTTTTACTACAATAGCAGCTTTAGGGCCTTTGAATACTATGCATTTGTCTTGGACATAGTGTTGCAATGTTGCATTACACGTCATGACTTTAAATCGGTGTAGAAAGTGATCTACGATCGATTTCTTCACTCAAACTGTGGGCATTCAGGAACACCGAGATCAGACCATTATTGGCCCCTTTCTGGGGCGTCAATGTTCGCCATATGGCGAAGGACACCCGTTTTAGAAGAGCTTAGGTGGCGATAAGCAATGTAATTTGTTTTTATTTACTTTTTACTTTTTGAAGATGGAGAAACACTGTTCTGTCGCAGGGATCATTTTTATGATCTTCACTGAAGGAGCTACTATAGAATCATGATTTTTGCATCTCTCCAACTGACTAAGGAGAGGAGTTGGGGTTACGACTGGCAAAGACATTGCTCTTGGTGCCATCACATGTGGTGAAGTATTGACATTGGTTGTCGCTGATCTTCCTGGGCACCTGCTGTGATCCAAGTATTCAGTATTAAGCAGTGGCTTCATATGACATGTATGCTTGCCATTCAGTATGAAATTTCTAAGAGTAAACTGGAAAGAGTTTTTCAAGGCTACTACAAAAATAAGACATACATAATGATATCTAATGGTGTGTCAGGGTGCAAAATATCTACATATCTATTTGTGGAATTACAAGAGGTTTAAATTATAGCTATAGTTTCCCAGTAAAGTAGAAAACCTATTGATTTTCTTTCTTAAGTAATCCATTTCCCAAGTTACTGTTCCAGACACTATGTGTAATCTTTTCCAGACCCTTGATTGATAATAAATCAGCTCTGTTGTGTCCTTTTATCTCAAAATCCAGGATTATATTCAACTGTTCTATTACAATACAACACCAAGGACACATGTATATATAAATTTAAACATAAAAATATAGCAATATTTGAAACATATCTAACATTACAAAAGGTCTTAAAATACTAAAAATCATTATTTCATAAAATTAAATAATCTGAACTGACAAGACAATCAATGTCTCTACTTGCAACAGGGCAGACCATGGCAAGCTGACTGACAGTGGAGGCACCACATTGACTGGTAGACTCAAGATCAGGCTACCCAAAGTCATTCATAGCAGGAATCAGAACACAGAAAGGCACAAAAAATGATAAAACTCTAGGCCATGGTGAAGTACTGTCAAGAAAAAAATCCAAAAGGACAAACAGGATCATAATCAAATAGAGTCTAAGCTGGGTCTAAATGGGTAAGAGCAAATGCAGGAAATGGGAGGTGACACAAAACTTTAATTTAAAATCTGAGACCAGGTCAAAACATGGAATAAGCACTTCAAAGCAAACATCACATATATAGATCTTGGCCAGGAAAAACAAATGTGGCACAGGAAACTGAGAGCAGCCCCAGTATATGAAGGCAAGCTAAGAGTCATAAGGGTACATGGTAAAGATGACAAGTAAACATTCAATGGAGGTGAAGAAGAATCATGAATGTGAAATCCAACTAATTTTGTTCCCGCTTGTAAGTGTTATGTCAGCGATAGGAAAATTAATGGAAACCATGTTAAAGAAAAGGATTGTTTACGAGAATCTTGCACGGAGGCCTTTTTTGCCATGGTTTCCTGTCACCAGCCTCTGCCCATGGACGTTGTCAGTAGCGTTCCTAGCGGGGGGCGGGGGGGGCGGTCCGCACCGGGTGC
>VKOC01029223.1:0-29297 GCA_009364415.1 Spea multiplicata
GCAGCCCAAAACCGAGACGTGAATTGCACCCCTCTGTCGGATAGCACTGTCTTAGGGATGCCGTGGAGACGGAAAACGTGACGGATAAACAGGTCAGCGGTTTGTGCGGCAGTTGGCAATCGGTGCACAGGAATGAAGTGTGCCATTTTTGTAAGTCTATCGACCACTACCATGATAGTAGTATGTTGTTGGGAAACCGGTAGGTCCACTATGAAATCCACCGCCACTTCTTCCCATGGTCGTTTGGGTATGGGTAGTGGTTGCAAGAGACCAGTAGCCTTGACTGGTTGTTGTTTGGCTCGGGCACAGGTATCGCACGATTTGATGTATGTTATAATGTCCCGTTTCATCGCAGGCCACCAAAAGGACCTCTTGGCCAATTCATAGGTTTTTCGAACACCACCATGTCCAGCTAGAGGATGATCATGTACGGCGTTGAGGATGTCGGGTTTGACTTGCTCTGGCGCGTAAAGCTGGCTGCCTCTGTGTAGGAGACCATCCTCAGAGTGGAGAGGGACGTCACACACAGGGGATGGTTGAGGGGTGCTGTGGTTTCGGAGCTTCTGGAGTAGAGACGTCCGGAAAGCAAGAAAGACGCCAGCAGGGAGGATGGTGTTTTCGGCCTCTGTGGTCTTTTCTTGTTCATCGTATAACCGGGATAAAGCGTCGGCTTTTCCATTGCGGGCGCCTGGTCTGTATGTTATGTGTAGGGGAAATCTAGTGAAAAACAGAGCCCAACGAGCCTGTCTTGGACAGAGTCTGCGTGCTGTCTGGAGGTATTCGAGGTTCCTGTGACAGGATGTTGAGCGCCTTCCAACAGGTGGCGCCATTCCTCCAAAGCCATCTTGATGGCCAGTAGTTCGCGATCACCTACGCTATAATTGCGTTCGGCAGGGTTGAGGCGCTTGGAATAAAAGGAGACAGGATGCAAGGAGTCCTTATCTCCGTGTCTTTGTGACAACACCGCGCCTACCGCGGTTTCAGAGGCGTCTACCTCCAAGAAATAAGGTTTTTCTGGATCAGGCAAAACGAGTATGGGTGCAGTCGTGAATTTTTGTTTCAAGAGTTCAAAGGCATGTTGTGCTTGTGGTGTCCACTGAAAACGGTACTGTTTGGTGGTCAACTGTGTGATAGGACGGATGATACGGGAGAAACTGTTGATGAACCGCCTGTAATAGTTGGCGAAACCCACAAACCTCTGTACGGCTTTGACCGATGTTGGCGTGGGCCACTGCAATATGGCTTCTACTTTTTTGGGGTCCATTTCAATGTGACCAGGGGTTATGATGAAGCCGAGGTATTCAATCCTTGTTGTTTCAAAGGTGCATTTTTCCAACTTTGCGTACAGTTGGTTCTCCTGTAGGCGGTTCAAAACCTGTCGTACGTGTTTCCGGTGTTCCATCAAAGACGAGGAGTACACAAGGATGTCGTCTAGGTATATTATTACGCAGGTGTCCAATAAATCCCGAAATATGTCATGGAGGAAATGCTGGAACGTGGCGGGCGCGTTACAAAGGCCAAATGGCATGACCCTGTATTCGTAATGACCATAGCGGGAACGAAAGGCCGTTTTCCATTCATCCCCCCTCCTTATACGAACTAAATTATAAGCCCCTAACAGGTCGATCTTGCAGTAGATACACGCCCCACGTAGCCTATCCATCAGCTCAGGTATGAGAGGAAGCGGGTATTTGTTTTTAATGGTGATTTTATTCAGTGCACGATAATCCACACATGGTCTAACTCCACCATCTTTCTTACCCACAAAAAAAATACCAGCACCTGCAGGTGACGTTGAAGGCCTAATGAAGCCCTTACGTACACTGCTTTCAATATAGTCCTTCAAGACCTTGAGTTCCGGCACCCGGAATCAAATCAATCGGACAGTCATATGTTCTATGAGGTGGTAATTGTTCCGCTTCCTTTTTATCAAAGACCTTAGCGTAGTCCTGGTAGGGTATGGGTATCTCGGTAGACGGAGCGGACGCGGTGGATGAAACAAAGTGGGGTGTTGGTGAACGTGCATCGAGAAGACAGTGCCGGTTACAGTGTGAAGAGGAGAAAGTCAACGCACCAGCAGTCCAGTCAATACAGGGGTTGTGACGGCGAAGCCACGGTAACCCCAGGATTATGGGAAACAAAGGAGATGGCGCCAGGTTGAAACATAGAGTCTCTTGGTGTCCGGTCCCGATGGTGAGGGAGACCGGTAAGGTTTTGTTGGTTACTGGGCCTGACTTCATAGGGGTGCCATCCACGAGATGGATCGTGAGTGGTTGTGCCTTGGATCGGGTTGGGAGACCTGAAGCACGTGCCAGCGCAAGGTCCATGAAGCATTCACTGGCTCCGGAGTCAATGATGGCCTTCTGTTGGATCCTTTTTCCGTCCCACTGTAATGAGACAGGGATGGATAAGTGGCTAGACAGGCCCCCAAACAATACAGGATACACAGGTGGAGAACTCTTACCTCTGGAGGCTAAGGCAGGGCACTGGTAGGAAGTGTGGCCCGGACCTCCGCAGTAGAGGCAGAGGTTAGCTTTCTTCCGTCTTTCTTTTTCTGCTTCAGGTAATGGCCCACGAGCCATGCCTATCATCATGGGTTCCTCTGTCGTTGTTGGAGCGGAGGCAGGAGCAGCATGGAAAAAAGGTATAGGACGGGGAGGACCGACATTGGCGGATCGTTCCAAACGCCGTTCTCGAAAGCGCCTGTCCATCTGTGTCACCAGTTGAGTCAGATCCTCCAGGGTCTCTGGTATGCCTACTCTGGCTAACTCGTCTTTCAATTGTTCAGAAAGACCCAGGCGAAACTGATGCACAAGGGCTGGTTCATTCCATTGAGTCTCCACAGCCAACCCACGGAATTCCGCTACGTATTCCTCCACAGGCCTCCTTCCTTGCTTAAGGACTCTCAGAGCGGTCTCCGCTGTGGCGGTTCTGTGAGGGTCGTCATATAAGGCATCCAAGGAGCGTCGGAAGTCTTCCCAGTTATTCAAGGACGGGTGTTCCACCTCCAGAAGGTGGTGAGCCCAAGACATAGGGGCTCCGGTGAGTAAAGCAATGACGGTTCTCACTTTGACGTAATCCGTGGCATAGGCCCTGGGTTTAAGGGCAAACAGTAATTCACAAGAGGTAATAAACGATTTGTACTAGGAGCGGTCCCCGGCGAACCGGTCAGGGAGCGGTACGTAGGGGTCAGGTGCCTGTGCGGCTATGGCGTCAGCGATAGGAGGAGGGACAGGAGGTGCAGGTGGAGCCGCTGCTATGGGAGCTGCTTGTAGGGCTTGCACCTGGGCTTTCAAGGTCTGTTGATTATCCTGCAGCCCTTGCATGGTGTGAGCCAATGTTGCGATCTGCTGCGTGAGCGTCATGAAGGCGTCGGTGACTCCTGCAGGCTCCATATGACTTGGTTGTTATGTCAAGGCTGAGGTGGGATCGGAGCGCAGCACAGAGAGACACCGGGTGCAAGGGAGTAAGTAAAGGGCAATCCAATACACAAAGTCCAGTAAACAGCCAAGGGTCAAAAGTCCGTGTAATCAATCAGAAGGTTCGCAGTAAAACAAGGGTAATCCAAAAACAAAGTCCAGAAATCCAGCCGAGGGTCAAAGTCCATATAATCCAAAATAGAGAAGAAACAGCTACAGGGTATAGGAATCCGGTAGGGAACTTGAACAACCAAGTACTGAAGGTACAGGGTTGCAGGTTTAAATAGCCCTCCTAATTGTTACTCCTCCTCTAACCCCTCCTCTCATTAGCTGTCAATTAGTCCCTAATCCCTCCCATCTGCGGTTAGACCGCAGGACACGCCTCTCCTGGCTGTCAGTAGAGGTTTGGGACTGCAGGACACGCCCCCCTTGGCTGCCAGCAGCGGTCTGAGACCGCAGGACCCGCCCCCCCGCCATACTGTTATTTACCGGGGATCCGGCCCGCGCGTGCCTCCCTGGGTGTTGTGCGGGGACCGCCGGGGAGGAACTTCGCACGCCGACGCGAGGGTTGGGACCAACGGACAGCGTGTCGAGGACGCGGTGCCGCCCTGGCGGTGTCCCGCCGGGCGGGACCCCGCCGACGACCGGTAGGGTCTGACACTTTGTTGTATGTCAAACATTTAACTGGCCAAGGATTAGATTTGATCTATATGGACATGATGGCATCACGCAGTTGCTGCAGATTTTTCACCTGCACATCCATGATGCGAATCTCCCATTTCACTACATCCCAAAGGTGCTCTATTGGATTGAGATCTGGGGGCCATTGGAATTCAGTGAACTCATTGTCATGTTCAAGAAACCAGTTGAGATGATGTGAGCTTTGTGACATGGTGCATTATCCTGCTGGACGTAGCCATCAGAAGATGGGTACACTGTGGTCATAAAGGGATGGACATGGTCAGCAACAATACTCAGGTAGGCTTAAACAATGCTCAATTGGTACTAAGGGGACCAAAGCGTGCCAAGAAAATATCCTGCACACACTTACACCACCACCAGGCTGAACCGTTGATACAAGGCAGGATGGGGCCATGCTTTCATGTTGTTTATGCCAAATTCTGACCCTGCCATCTGAATGTCGCAGCTAGAATTGAGACAGCTAGAAAAGAGTGGCTGCTATTCCTGGTGAAGTTGAAATTATCATCCTCAGTTGAAATCATTATCCTCAAATTTAAACTGAAGAGCATCACATGCTTATTCTGGACTTCCTAATTACATGATTTTTGATTAAGTATTATTGTTGAATACTGAATACCTTAACAGCTTTTTTTAGTAAGTAGCCTTATTGAATAATGAATGTCTTAATAATATCCTCTCAGGCCCCCTAGGGTCCTCTGCCTCAAGTGGCTTCATCCAGGTTCCCTCACAATACTGATGTGGCCGCACGGTTGGGGAATTGGCTGCATCCCTGGACCTCACTGTATTGGAGTAATTGATCTGCAGCTGGCAGAGGAGCATGTCCTACTGGCCTAAGAGCATTTTCATAGGTCAGAATACCAGAATGAACACAACTGGCCAAATCCTGCTCTGTAGGGGTTAATTACCTGTAACCACTGGGAGAAGTCTGTTACCCGCAGCCCTATATAATCTCTTCTGACCTCTCACTCATTGCTTAAGTATTGCCATTTGTTGTTTTCAACTGCTTTCTACTGGTTGTCTATACCTTCTGCCTTAAAGCCCAGCCCTTTCACAACTTTATATATAGCCCATATGTTTGTAGGTGAAATATGTGTTTAGGCACTGTGCACAGTTACTTTTAACTGTTTACAAAATGCCAGCAGATTCTTTAGTACTTTTACAAACAGGATGTGAAAACTAACAACAGAATTAGAATTCACAAGTTACAAATAGACAATAACATTAGCGCATGTTAAGACATACTGTTACAGGCAGAGAAGAAAAGAATAGAATCTATGACAACTGCTTGGGGTTGGTTAGGAGAGATCTGTTCACAGGGTTTTTAGTAATTCATAATTTTAGCATTGGGTGTAGTTATCTTTCTACCTGAGGTGCAAGTCACTTTCATGGCTTGTCTAGGTTGAAACAGAAAATAGTCTGGCATATGTGCCCTACAGATGAAGAAGACACTTGATGCATGTAACAGCCTACCAGTGAAAGAAGTGGAAGTAAATATATTGAGGAAAAGGAGGAATACATGGGAAATACATAACACTAAGAGCCAACTAAAGTTCTAAGATCAGGTAGTAAAATAGGCTAAGTAGGTTTGGGAAACAGCTCTTTTGTGCTGTTCTCTTTATATGTGTAGTAAAGCAATGAATGAAATGATATTACATTACATTTGTGCTCTTGAAATATTATAAATTAACAATTTGATTGAAACGTACTTTTTTAATAAAATGTAAGTTCCATCTTTTATTAAGCATCTTCTATAGCTTAGAATGAACTTGTAAGACATAGAGAAAAGATTATTAAACCTTATGAGTCAGTTGTCTGATAAATACATCCAGTAGATAATCTAAAATAGCTCTAATAACTTGCACAGCCTTTGAGATAAATACTTATCTGTTCGTAGTGGAGAATTAAATCTAGGTCCGGAAATTGCTATTCTTTCATCATTTTTTATAACATAGTGGTATTCTGGCTAGTTATATGACTGTGGAAAAGATCTAATCATAAATATATACAGTATACCTTTTTGCGTCTATAAATATTACATTTTGTTAAATTAAAAAAAAAAGATACACTTAGTTTTAAACAACCATGTTTTTGGAAACTAGAATATAAACAAGCCATTTGTCTAAAACATGTACAATACCTGATATATATATTTTTTAAAAATTACAAATTAATGTATATTTAACAACCAGTTCAAGCACTCTGTCATGGATTATTTCTATGAGAATTGCTTATTTTGAACTTATTATTCACAACAAAATGATATCCATGTCTCGCTATATGTTTGTTCAATTGATTTCACAGCCTTTTTTTGAATTAGCCAAGAACATAAAGGCCAGTTGAATGACAAATTGCATGTCTTCAAAAAACCACTTCCTAGACATGCAAGTAGGGCAAAGGTTTTTTCTTTAAATAATACCCCATTTAGCATGGAATACAACTATTGCATGCCAAATGGGACACCCCAAATAATGAATTCTATAAATATCTGCAACTCTGATACATGATGCTATAAAGGGATCTAAACATGGGGCAGATTAGTTCAGTCTCATCTAATAGTGGCCTTATGTGAGAGGGCTCCAGAAAATAAAAGAACTATGTCTCTATGCTACTCTACCATTATAGACAGCCTAAGAGTCAAACTTCTACAACACATAAAGATCTGGAGGCAGGGGCGTAACTAGAAACCTCAGGGCCCCGGTGCGAGAATCTGTTAAGGGGCCCCCCCCACCCCCTCATCTATCCCTTTCTCCCAATCTCCCCTTCTCTCCCTAACCCCCCTTTCTCACAATTCTTCCCCTTCCCTCCCTACCCCCCCTTCTCACAATCTTCCCCTCTCCCTCCCTAGACCCCCCTTTCTCTTCAAATCTCCCCTCTTCCACTCTAACCCCCCTTCTCACAATCTCCCCCTTCCCTCCCCCTCCTCACAAATTACCCCCCCCTCCTCACAATCTACCCCCCTTCCTCAAATCTACCCCCCCCCTCCTCACAATCTTACCCCCCTCCTCACAATCTTACCCCCCCTCCTCACCAATCTACCCCCCTCCTCACAATCTACCCCCCCCTCCTTCAATCTACCCCCCTCCTCACAATCTACCCTCTCACCCCCTTCCCCGGTCACTTACCTTCAACTGTTGGGAGCCGCCGAAGCCGCTGCCGCTGCCCAGAGTGCAGGGTGAGGAGTTTGTCTCGGGTGCCGGCGCTTCATTGCTGAGCGCCGGCATATGACGTCATATGCCGGCGCTCTGCGTGAAGCGCCGGCACCCGAGACAAACTCCTCACGCTGCACTCTGGGCAGCGGCGGCGGCGGCGAGCAGAGGAGTCCCGGACTTCTGTCAGTCAGGGGGGCCCAAGAGTTGCCGAGCGGTCGTTTTCACCGCTTGACACCCCTTGGGCCCCCCTGACTGGCAAAACTCCAGGGCCCGGTCGCAGTCGTGACCCCTGCGACCCCGGTAGTTCCGTTCTGTTTTTCTTGTCCTCCCTACAGACATCTAGTGTTGGATGTACTTAACTTGGGGGACTTAGAGGTGTTGGGGTAGATAGGGCACATTTTCATTTCGTTTTCATTCCTTTTATGTAAACAATGTATATTAGTTAAGATCTCCATCCCATGGTGGCATAGAAACACAGGGTAGGCTATTTCCTTCTCTTGGGTATTTGTGCTACTTTAAATCCCCCTAGCTTAAGTGTATGCAGCGTCAGTTAAGTGTGGTCAACAAGTGAATCTTAGAGTAATCCGGGCAGCATATGATTTTTTCTGTTAAAACAGCTCACCTTAAAGCCTCAAATTGTTGTTTTTAAGAATTTATTTTGAAAAACAAATAGTTTCACAGAGGTTTATTTCCTTAAGTGTTTTTACAATGTTGAGGTGTTTTGTTTACGTTTTTTGATTTTGTCTTAAAATATTTGAACATGCAACTGTAACATGGCAGTGGATTTATTTGCTTATAGAATTGTAAATAGTGTAAAGAAGAGCAACAACATTTATCATGGCAGATTCTTTAGCCTGCCAGTACATCTGAGGAAGAGTCCTCAGTAAGCTTGTGGAGCAGGAAGAACTTGGCTGGCTCTGTATAATGATGCTAGTAATATTTGTAAAAAGTCTCATCACTCATTAAATTATGCTTTGTACAGGGCCAGCTAAGCCTTTCTTTCATGAACTATTTGCCAGTGTTGGCCATTATTAATGAACAGTAAAGTGATGGAGCAGAATGTACAACTTTCCTAGTAGTCATGATAGTAATAATACTACTGCCATGTTTATAAATATTGCAATTATCTTTTACAATTCTATAGTAGTAAGGTTATGTGGAAACGTTTTTACAATTGTTGGTCATTTTCTTGTGATAATCCAGTAAATATATTATTTAACCTTAACATTTCCTCAGGCAAACTACACATTTCCCAAAAGGGTTTCTCCAACAGAAATTGTTTTTGTGTCAACAGACAGTTCTTGGAGTTAAAGATGATAAACCAGAGAGAGCACAAGAACAAGCCATTTCTTATTTACGATGACCACGGCTGTAGAAACTATAAACACAAGTGATGCGTTCATTAAAGGCGATTTATATCAAGGATGGATACTGACGATTCATCCAGGAGCAATGAAAACAGACTGGAATTATGTGAATAATAAAACCAAACTAGATTTCATCCAAAATACAGTTTTGAATAACAGATGAATAAAATGAATATTTTCAATGGTGGTTTTAAACAAATAATCAGTAGAAATTTGATTTCTCCAAATCTAGAACACGGATACGGTTTCCCATGCAAGTTTTAAAGAAAGGAAAATGACCCTTGTCTATGTCCTTTACTGTGCCTTTTGCTACCTCTGGGAAATTAGCTTGGAATAATAAACAAAAGTTTATTGTCCATATCCTTGACTGGAAAAGACTCCTCTTCAATTTATAGTCTATGGGAAATGATATCTTGTTGGAGCATGGTTTGGGTTGCCGCTTAAATATTAAATAACAATTGAAAAAATTTGAGTAACAGTGAGTTGCATAAAAAGAAAGTTTTCTCTAGTATTTTTTATCATGTTATTTATCTGTAACGTCATGTCCACTAGTATTTTTTCTTTTAATTTAATAGTGAAAAATAAAAACAAAATATTAATATTATGTAAATACATAAACTTTTTGCTTTCCATGAATTGTAATAGCTGGAAGATTTTCAATAGATGGAAGTTTTCCAATAAATGGTATGAAGTATAATAATAACTGTAATGCCAGATGCTAGGTTTTGAAGCTGTAAGCTTGAAAGAGTTTCTTGTCATACGAGGCACAATTGCTTAACTATCTATGCTTTTTTTTCTTATTTCTCCAAGGTGTTATTTTAAAATCTTGAAATTAGCTTTGCTTCAAAACAGTTATTTCATTTTTCAGAACATAAGTTTAATTTCCATGGGGTTAGCAAAAGGAAGGGTTATTTTAACATTTTCCAAAACATAACATATCTTGTTTCATTCTTTACTTTTTTTAAAAAAAACCCTCTTTTTATTTCAACGATGTCTGCATGTGTATACATATGACAGCAATAATTGAGAATGCATCCAATAAAAATATTGACAGGGTATACAATGTATTGTAAGCAGAACTTATCTACTTCACCATTTTCCAGCTTCTTACATGAATTGATCATGGATCAGTTACGTACTGGAACTGGAATGTGTCCTTTATCCGTTTGTTATGTTTGTCTCAGTCTGCAGTCTAAAAGTATGTCCTTCTTGGTTCTGTGTTTAGGTTCAATGTTTAGTTTTAGCGTATTCTTAATTCAGTAGGCAAGGTTTAGTGTGAGGACCCACCGAATATTGGAGTATTTTGGCGTAGTGGTGGGCTAAGCATACTATGGCCATATGATCTCCAATTGTTATCTTATAGTCCTAGGCTAGTTTCTATGTTTATGTGTGTCAGTCTTTTATGTGCCTTTGCCCTCTTTTCCCTGAATCACCTCTCTCCTCTCCCCATGTCAGGGCCCTGGTATGTGGCTGCACAACCCTAGATACCCTACCCACTCAGGAGAGTGCAGTTACCCTGCACCAGGCCCTGTCCAACTCCGCTACTGCGCAAAAACTCCTGCACACTATCTTTGGGTGCTCTGTGTCATTACAGTCGTCTGTATGGACCCAGTCCCTGACATAATTAAGCAAATATGGAATTTTTATCAAGGCAGCACTACTACTGTTAGTTGCAGATGTTCCCAGCCATGATATCGTTCAATATACATCATTCATATATTTCCATTACACTCTTGGGTTAATCGTTTCGACACACGCCAGATGGACATCAGTAACATTGTTACGGTATTGTTCAATTTACCAATTAACATTGTTACAATCATTACATTCTATTCATTTGTCTTCTATGTCCATTTTTCATATAGGTTTCCAGTTTACTATATTATATTCCTAAAAAGAAGAGAAAAACATATTTAATTTATTAGATATATCATTTAATCTCTTAATTAGTTTATCACATACTAAATTGATATCAATTAACAATGTTACCACATCATCATGAGTGTTCAATTATCCACTTAAGTCTTCTACCTTGATTCTTTCTTGTCTATTTCTTCTACGGGCTCCCCGCTGGTCGGATTGTATTCCTGTGAATAGAAACAATTAACACATTGGATACACTATAGCTTTTTGATTTTATAAATTTTGTTTGATTTACTTTATATACTTACCGATCATGATGAGACGAAACGAGGGGCTCCACGTCATGTTTCTTCGCCCAATGCAGTGGACTTTTTATTCAGAGGCATCTAAAAAGACAACGAACAGCTCAATAAAGAAAAGAAAAAAAGAGAAAAAAAGACGAAACGAGATGACGCAAACAGAGGAAGACGGAGAGCGGGACCTTTAAAAACCGGGAATATACAGACAGGATACACATTGACTTTTCAAATTCTCCTGAGGAAGCCGAAACTATAGTCGGCGAAACGCGTTGGGAGACTTTAACATTTATTATTTATCCCCGGATTTCCTATATACGGACTCATTGGTTATTCTACACCACCGTGAAGGACATCCTATCATTGATTTTACGCATAACACCTCGGTTATGCATATCCGCTTAATTTTCAAGGCTATACAGATTCCATATTATCGATGAGCGATTGATCTGAGCACGTTTGTGAGTGCAACCATTATCACTATTTATTTTTTTGTGTTGAGAATTTATTACACTATATTGTTTTTCCCACATGTCTATGCGCCCCGGTATCTGATATATTGTTCCCAGCCATGTTAATATGATTTAATTTGGGTAATTTTGCCCTAATATGAACTGCCGAAATCATATCACTTTCAGATTGAAGAATCCGGCAAGAGGACATCACCAGAAGTGCTGCCATTTTGGTGGACGTTCATATAATGTTATCTAGCCCGCTGCCGTAGGAGCAGCACATCAGTTGAGTATGTAGAGCTGTCAGCCATTTGCCTAGTGTGCCAGATGATCATTATAGGCCTGATCTGTATTCATAATATTGAATGGGGCTGTAGGGACACAAACAGTACAACGTTCAACACCTAATGACTGCAGCCAAATTACAGCAGCTAAGGAGACCATCCACTAATATCACCTCTCCTTCCTAGTATCCAAACACCTCCCCTCACAAAATTCTCCTTTCTCCCAGGCCTCAAACACTCTATGTTCCAGACAAGCCTTCCTTGCACCACTATGTGAGAACCTGGCACTTCTACCTCACTGTCTATAGTCCCCTATACCCTTTCCTTTACCTGCCGCAATCCCACATAATGGCCTGGCTACCTTCCCTTCACATGCTTCACCTTCCTGTATAAGTTTCACTAGTGTAATTCTCCCAATGTCTTCTCCAGCCTGCCCCATCAGCCACCTGTTTTTCTTTCAAACTTTTTTCTAGTAACACATATATACCCTATCATTACCTATTGATCCAGACACAGACAATGGTATAGCATAAGTCCTATCATTATAAAGTGATACAGACATAGATGGTGGGACAGCATGACTCCTTTCATTATACAGTGATTCAGACATAGATGGTGGTACGAAGTATATATTATCATTGTATAGCAAGCCAGGTATAGACAGTGGTACAGCATGACTCCCATAACAATATGCTGAGTCAGACATTGATGGTAGTACAACATAACTCCCAATTTCACATCAATATATTAATATCACTTTTTAATTATATCTGATGCAGGTTTTCATCGTTTTACACCAATTAGTTAAAACATGTGTCCAATATTTATACATTATGAGGGGCCAATTTAATTATATAAAAGGACCAGCTACACCATGAATGCAAAAGAAACTAGAAGTTTGGCCCATTTAAGATTGATTCATCACAACACATTTAATTTTCATGGTGTAAACAAAGTTAAACAACAAAAATCCTTCAAAGTTTGATCAAATGAAAAATGCACATTAGTATTCATTGACCCACATAGTACACAGCATGTTGACCACATCATTTGATCATCACAAAGGTGAAGCAGACATGGGGATCCACTTCCTCCCCTACACTAATTAGTATACTTACAGGGCATCGGGCAGGGTCACATCACACAAGTGCTCCTGTGCTAACATTGGCAACTTTGTTGTCCTGGACAGTAGATCAAAAAGCATATGAGTGCAGTGTTGAATGCTGTGACTATTTTAAGGCAAACTGTAATAAGATATATGAAGCAACTGATCAAATTTGTCAGCTTAAACTTGCTAACTGATGCAATCTTTATAACTGGCAGGGGTCCCTGAGTGTACTGATGTAGTCATAGCACCGACATATGATCTCCTGAAAGGTGGACACACTGAAGTCTGAAGTCAGTGAAACTTTGTCTTTTATAACCTCTCATGATCCCAGCTCACAAGCCTCTCCCCTTCTTACCAATTCACAGGGACCTGAACCCTGGGCACTCTGTATGTTAATTATATTCCATGCCAGTCAAGCAGCTTCTTCATTAGTGTTGAATGATGGGTTGCTATCTAAACTCTAGAGTGCAAACACCTCTAACCTGAACTGATGACTCTATCTCAATGAACTCCCATGCACTTAAGCTGCCCTGTTAATGCTAATGCCTGGGTAGTTCAACACAATACACAGAAAACCATGCATTGGAAGATAGTGTTGTACAATACGTTTTATGTTAACTATTTTTCCACCTGTGGTTTGAATTACAAAAATAGGGTTGCCAGAATGCTTATCTGAATACATGTAAAAGCCATGAATAATTCGGCCCATCTAATCTGCATGTTTTCCTAGTGTAAAGACCTTTGTCACACCTTGATGCAGGATAGACATACATTTCCTCACTGTATTATGTTCTACTTCTTCTGCTAAGAGACTGTTCCTATTACTTACCACCCTAGCAGTAAAGTAAAGACCCCTCATGCTATACTGGGCTAAAAGTGGAAGTCTAATCTTAAATTTGCTAAAATGTGATTGATGCTTGACTCACTCAATGCTTCATGTTCCTTGAGATGTGAATTTGTGTGCGCAGTGATCATTGCTGTAGAGACTTAGGAGACCCGTATGGGGGATGAGGAGTTCCCTTTGGAGGGTGGGCAAGATTAAAGAGAGAGAGAGAGAGAATGAGGAGGAGGATGAGAGAGAAGGGGTAGAAAAAGGGAATAGAGGAGAAAAAGGGAAACGGTTAGAATGGTAATTTTAATGATGGTCACATAGACAAGAATAAATGTACTTATATTTATAAATACACGTGTGTATGTATATTTTGGAAATGGACTTAACAATGGGCAAAAAAGGTTAAAAAAATTAAGAGGAAAAGTTAAGGGATGATTAAAGGAAGGAAATGAAGAAAAAGGAAATCAAATTACTTTTGATGATGAGGGAATGAACCAGGGTTTTTGTGTTTTTTGGGGGGATGAGGAATGGGTGGATGCAAGATATGTTACAAGCCCAGGATCTGGTGAGGGACAGAATGTGAGAGTTGAAAGTAGAAGATAACCCCAAGTGTGTCTGTATAGTAGGAGAGACTGCGGGTACTAGAGTGGAAATGGAAGGAGGGAAGAGATTAAGCTTAAAGAGAGAAGAGCAGAGGGCTAAGGACTGATCCTTAGGGAATATCAGCAGTGAAAGAGGTGAAGATGTCTTGCCAGAGAAGGTGACAGAGAAGGAACGATTAGACAGATATCAAGAGATCCAGAAGAGAACTGTATCTTGTATTCCTATAGCATAAAGTGAGTCCAGAAGAAGGGGATGGTCAAATCTTATTTAAATCTAAAAATGTTTTATGCTATTATTGTACTCACTGGATGTACAGCCAAGTATTTACATTGGTACCTTTTGATTGGTAAGTAAAGCCAAACAATAAAGATGAGGTTATTAATTTGAAGAACAAATGGATAAAGCCATATAAATTGACAGATGGATTGATTGAAATTGTGCGATTGAGACATAAATAGGAGACTAAAAAGCATGATTTACTAACATTATCCTACAAAGACAATGACAATAAATAACATTCCACCATTAGTTATACAGGGTCATTAGCTTGGGGGGGCTATTACAATAACAAAAAAACCAATATACTTTATGTACAGTGTAATGAATTTAACCCAAGCATAACATATTATCTTATATATAATAAACATAATTCAGTGACCAAGTGAGTTGGTTGACCTGTATATCTACCAATGTATACCACTAATGTTTCCATGTATTCTTTTTTTTAAGTCTTCAAATGAGACAAAATTCAACTAAACCAAATCTGACGTACAATATGAGCTCTAAATATATGGGTCAAAGTTTAAATGAAATTTACCTGGATGTCTTCAAAGAAACTCTCACATGACATGATAACTGACATTTGTTCCAAAATAACTTGTCTATGGCATCTTTGCCACTGAACAGCTTCTTAGCGCCCCCAAATAGTCTTCTTGTCTTTGCCATCTTCATCCCTAAACAGCTTCTCTGTGTCACCACTGTTCCCAAACAGCTTGGCTGTGCCATCTTTGTTCCCAAACAGCTTGTCTGTGCCATCTTTGTCCCCAAACAGGTTGGTGGTGGCTGAAACAGCTTGCTTGTGCCAACTTTGCCCACTAACAGCTTGTCAATGCCTCCAAAGAACTTGCTTGTGCCATCTATACCATCAAACAGCTTGCCAGTGCCACCAGATAGCCTGTATGTGCCATATTTACCCCCAAACAACTTGTATGTACTATATTTGTCCCCTAAAAAAAGCTTATCTGTGCCATATTTGTCCATAAGCAGCTTGTTTGTGCTATCCTTGCCCCCAGCTTGTCTATGCCAACTTTATCCGTAACTAGCTTGTCTGTGCCATCTTTGGCCCCAAACATCTTGGCTGTGCCATAGTTGCCCTCAAATAGCTTGTCTGTGCCATCTTTGCCTCTAAAGCTTGTCAGTGCCCCCAAACAGCCTGCCTGTGCCATCCTTGCTATCAAACAGCCTGCTTATGCCCCTGCCCATACCACTCACCTGCAGGAGTGGTGTGTCCCTCTAGCTCCCTGCTGTGTGCAGACTGATACAGCATGCAGAAAGTAGATGTGATGTCACTTCCTGCATATTGGATTAGGCAGCCACAACATGCAGGGAGAGAGTGTGAGAGATTCCAGTGGTCACCTAGACCCCTTGGAGTGGTGGACCTGGTCACAGTTGCAACCCCTCTGAAACAAATAGCAGGCTAGGTGAAACAAATGGTTCATAACTGGAGTCAAATGCTATGATTCAATATACTATTGTTATACATTAAATTAATAATAGATAACATTAAAATTCACCCAATTCCTAGAGTAACCTATTTCTTGTGTGACTGACATTGCTATGGAAAGAGGTTTTTTTAAAATTATACAGATAATTACTTTACTCTATATGTGGCTTTCATTTCAATCCATTAATTTATGACTAACAGAAACATAATATTTGATGCCATTTAATGACCTATATTCAAAGATCAATTTCTTAAATATATCTAATAGGTTTTATAGCATCGTATCTCTTAATAACATACGCTTGGCTTTAGAATTAACTTCTTGACATATTGTATATTTGCTGCAATATAAAATATCCGTACTGACATCTATTTAATGCATGATCTTAAAAGAAAAATGTTTACATTGACATACCAGCAAAAGTATGACACTGTATTATAATGTGCATCATTGCAGCAGATTGTTAATGAGACAATAGTATGTAATATTTAAGTAATATGCATTCATGGAAAGGATACTTAATAAAGTTTTCTAGAAAGAATATTTTAAGTATTGTCCTAATAGAAAACGTTATTTTTCTTTCTGCTTCTACCAAAGCTGTGGCAGGTGTGGTAGAGAATGGTGTATGGAACTAAGTGCTGTGTGCGTGCTAAAGGGTGATCTGTGTAGCTTAGAGTGCTGTGTGGTTTGTGTGCTTTGTTTTGCTGCGACTGCAAGGTGACTGAGAGAGCTTTGTATGTGTACACACATTGTACTGTTAAAAACCCACCATTCCTGACTGTAACTTTGTGTAAAAGTACCACAAGACTAGATGGCAAGCTCACGGGCAGGATTCTCATATCCTGATCTGTCTGTATTTATTCATGTATATTTGTAATGTATGTTAACTACTCCATTTAACCCTTTCACAACAAAGTCTGTACATGCACAGCTCACAATGCAATGCATTTGTGACAATAAATATCTGTAATCGCCGTATTAGCCTTAATAGTAATCAAAATAGGATTTGAAATACCATGGGGTGTCTGGTTTTCAAACATATGGTTTGGTCGCATAAACTGAAGTGGCCAGCTTCAAAGATCTCCCAAATATGAGACAGGGCAATATGACCATATTTGAAAAAAATAGTTTTGAATTAGCAAAACGCTACTTGTACTTATTACCCTATAACGTGCAAAAAAAGAAAAGAAAACATACAAACATTCGGTTTTTCTAAACTCTTTTGCTTGGAAATGTAGCCGCTAAGGTCTCTCCCCAAGTTGCCTCCTCATAAGTAGCCATTTAAGAGTTACACTGGACTATCCAGACATCCATCCCTGGTCTTCATGCTTTCATCCAACTACTCCTCTGGCAATCACTAATGTCTGCCATACCTCCTTCTCTTACAGGTATGAATATCCCATATTTCATTTGAACCCCTATCTCCTGCTGTTACCCCTGTTTTCCACCTGGTATGAATATAACATATTTCATTTGAACCTCTCATCTCCTGCTGTTACCCCTGTTTTCCACCCGGTATGTCCGTATCCTGCCTGTCTCCATACCCTGCTGCTCTCAAAGGGTGAGAAAATTTGGTGCCCTCTAGTCTAGCTTAATTGCATAGCTTTAACAATCACCTTATCTGACCACTTGTGAGGCAGCCCTATAAATTCCTAGGCCTCACTTGGAAACAAGCTTGCTTTGAAATGTAGCTGCTGTTACCTTACCCCATGTGGACTCTTCATAAATGGGCAGTTAAGAGTTACACTGGAGTTAAACCGGAGGGAAACGACATACCAAGTACCATAGCAGAAAGCAGCTTCAACACATCATTGGAACCAGATCAACTCATCCCCATCCAAGCAGTCCTCTCCTATTGTCTCATTTCCCCCTCAACCACTGACTAGATTGTAAACTCAGGGCCCTTCTCTCCTTTGCACCAGTTTGTTATTGTATGTGTTTTTAAATGTGAAATTTGTTGTACTGACAGCGCTGCGGAATCTGCCGGCGCTTTATAAATAAATGTAATGTCTTAGTCTGTCAATTCTAGTCTTGTCATACCCCTTGAATATGTGTCAGGCCGGGATGTGGAGCGTAGCGCAGGAACGAACACAAAAAGTTCAGAGATACGTATATTAGGTGCCAATCCAGAAAGAATAGTCGGGGTCACAATCCAGGGGTCGAGGCAGGCAGCAAACAAGCGGTATCGGGGTCACAATCCAAAAGGTCAAGGCAGGCGGCAAACAAGAGGTATCGGGGTCACAATCCAAAAGGTCAAGGCAGGCGGCAAACAAGCGGTATCGGGGTCACAATCCAAAGGTCAAGTCAGGCAGCAAACAAGCGGTAGCAGGGTCACAATTCAAAGGTCGAGGCAGGCGGCAATCTGTATCGGGGTCACAGAGTAAGGGTCAAAGTAAAGGTAGACTTCAGGTAGATAGAGCAGGTATCACACAGCTCACACAGCTCATGCACACAGCTCAAGTAGTAAGCACTGCGTGAGGTGTCTGGAGGGTTTGGGAGTGGCGAGTCAGGGTGACCGACCCCGACATGAGGTAGGAGGTGGTCTCCGTACCTCACAATATGTATTATATTAAGCGCTGCGTAAATTGTTGGCGCTATATAAATAAAAGATAATAAATAATAATAACTCAGAACAAATTGTACAATCTATTTGGCAGTTGTTTTCATTCATTTTTGCAGAGAGTAAAAGATATTTCAATTAAAATTGAGAAAAAAATCACCATATCATATCATTAAATAAATGATATGATAAAAAAATGCTATGTCAAGAAAGCCCTGCTTGTCTTGAAAAAAAACAACATACTATGTGTGTGGGTGCACTAAATAAGAAAGAAGTGTACTACAAGAGTACTACAAGTAAAAGACAGTGTTGTCATTAAGTTGGTAAATTGTACAGCGTAGTTTGTTATCTCTTGATAAATAAAAGATAATAATAATAATATACATACACACATGGTACACAACCGCACACAGTACACACAGAGTGTACCAATACACACGCAGTACACATATACACACACATATATACAGTTCACACGCATACACAGATTTAGCTAATTACCTTTTTTGTATTTTTTTCTTGTTACATGAGTATGTTGTAACTGGAAGGTGCATGTATATGCTGTAATTTGCTAATATAATGTTAGTGATTTATATTCTTCCTTTTTTTATTTTTTATTTTTCTTGACTGCGCAATATGGAAACATCACTAATCTATCTATAATAAAGATGCAGAGGCATGCTGGATTATAATGACCATATAATTATGAAAACACGGCAACAATTTTATGGTATATTTAACAAATTAACATGTATAACCATATTAACGTATCACCAAATTGGTAGCCTGAACTGAGTAACTGAAATTATTCCTTAAAAAATGACAATACCACCCTCAATGGTCCTGATCCATGGAGAGTCCTACACTTAGCTTCTTCGCTAGTGCCACACAAGTTGGCTGTACCTGGGACAGCAAACCCCTACACTAATGTCAGATCTCAAGTACCCATGACACAGCCACTTAGATTAACCTTAAGTGAGAAAAAAAGGGGGGACCCTTCCTTGAAGCAAATTATCCAAAAGAGGGCTAGCACCTTTTTTTATAGCCTAGCAAGACCTCACTTAACAGTTCCTCCTTCTCAAGTGAGACTCGTGAATCTTCATGTAATGTAGCATTTTATATACATTAATGTAAAGGAGGTATTTGGATTACCACATCCATGTCTCCTTTTAAAGAGGTTGATATTTGCTAATTCCGGTTTAATGATGCAATTTTTTTTCTTGATTGTTAAAAGTAGAATAACCACAATGGTTATTACAAATAACAATAATAAATAATATGAATTATAAAATATTACTAGTGTCTGTCTATCTATCTACTCATACATAAAGTTTCTATAGTATTTTAGTGGTGAATGTTTTTCAGTATCCAAGGTTCTGATTTTGCATAGCTTTGTTTCTTCCAGCAGAGAGAAACAATCAGGCAAAAGCAAAGTACCCAAATATGTTTGGGAACTCTGCTGGTATTTGCTTGGCTCATTAACCTTTTAGTTTTCCCTCCATTATTCCTGCAGAGTCAAACCTAACAATGTGAATTAGTACAGATTCTGGCATTAACCATATACTGGGCATATTAAGCACACATTTTTGCTCAGAAGACCTGAAATGTTTAATATTTCATTGCAAACTGTCACCATATTGTGAACAGATTACATAACCATTCTAGAAATTGTGAAAATGTTCAAGATGTTCACGTTATTCTGTATGACTATTTACCTGTCAGGTATAAGTAACCCAACCTTAAGTATATTTATTGAGTGCTTAATTAATTTATATACTGTATATAAATGTATTCCTAATTTATTTTTATTGTCTTCATGTAACGATGTATGATGATGGCAGGGACATGAAGCTGTTGATGAAAAGAAATATGGCGGCATGATGAGTGAGGGAAAAAATATTGATTTGAATGAGATAAGTTGTTGACAGTAAGCGTTATGAAGATGATGAGAAATATGATGGTGAGGGTGTGTAAAGAATATAGGAAGGAAAATAATTATGACGTAGTATGAAGATGGCGATGGGAATTTATATGAGGATGATGTGTTATGGAACCAAGTTATGTATATATATCTCAACCAGAAACGCTTATAAGTTGTAATGAATATAAGCTGGCTCTGACCAGTGTAAAGGGTCAAACCTCACGCAAATATGCGAGAGATGCAAGTAGCAATAGTTAGGACGTTTAGTACAAGTTACATAAACATGTACTCTGTATTTTACTAACCGCAAAATATCCGGCTGGCATTTTGTTCTAGATACCAGGAAATTACCTAAGTATCGCCTGATGTTTGTTTATAACGGTTTTTCTGCCTATATCCGCATAGTTTTAAGGAATTAACCAATTAAGATGCTTATATGTGATAAGACATCCTCCTTTATTGGACACTATATAACCTATATCCGTATCGTAATAAAACAGAGTGATTTCAGACCAGACCCAGACTGTGTCGTGTGTCTTATTTCTCTCTCCGTGCACGTACATTTATAACCATATAATTTGGAGCAGTTCAACAACTGAAGAAAGCTTTTATTGAAAGAGATCCAGAACAGTTGGCGCCCAACGTGGGGCTCGAGGAAGTCGTGCCCTTCAGGGGTCCCTCCCGGGGAGAGTTCGCACTGTGACCTGACGATTGGACCCTGGGACTGCAGCCCAGTTACAAGGTAAGATTGTTTATCTACCTTGTGTGTCACTCGTTACTCACGTGTGTATTCGGAGGAGGGAACTCAGGTGGTTAACGCACCCTCGAGTGGCAATAAAAGAATCCCATGTAAACATACTGTTGTAGCACTTGTTGAACTGTGGTGCCTTCCTCTTTTTGGCCAACACACTGTAGTGGGAAGAAATCGGTAAAGTGTTACACTTCTGCACCCGATCAATCCATTTATTTTGATCCCAGGTGGTGCCATAAGACTAACTTTACTTTGGACAGCCCCATTCGCCTGTCCCCAGTTATTTTGGATAGCCTAGTCGCCTGCCCCCAGTGCATAATAGTACTACTGTGTGTGTGTGAGCCTCATATCTGAAGGTTTCGAACGGTTGCGGACAAGGTAACGATACCATTGCAAAATGGGGAACGTTAATAGTAGAATCCCGATTGGGTATTGTACACCCTCCCAAATAGTTGCAGACAGACGAGGGAAAAAGTACATTAAGCAATTGCCTAAGTTGGTAAAGCGATACCAAATACCTAAAGGAGGTACATTATCGGTTGATGTCTGGCAAACTCTTTTAAGTGATAAGGCTGGGAGATTGAGCGATGAGGGATTGAAAGATACTGTTAGAATTTGGCTGGATTGTAGCAAAGAATTTAGATTGCTGGGTGGTGGAGAAATATATGATGAGAAGCAGTTGAGATACTTGTGTAAGATTCCAGTGTCGCATGCACCACCGCCCTATGATGGCACCGAGCTGGTGGATGGGGGGTGGAGGTATTATGATAGTAAGGTGGGTAGGAATAGGCCACCCATAGGCAGGGGTGTCTGCCAATGATATCCAGGAGGCAGATTGCATGTATTCAGCAAGGTCATATAACAGGGATTGTGGTGGGTGTGTCTGAGTTATATGTGTGCATTTCTTGTCGAGTATGGTTTGTGTGTGTCTGAGATTTGTGATGTGTACATTTATGTCTATATCACTTTATTGAGAGTACAATGTCATTTAGTCTGGCTGAGAATAATGTGTGAGTGTGGCTGAGAATGGTCACAGTGTTTTTGAGATTGATCAGTTTGGTGGAGGGTAGTCACTGGGTTTGAGTTTGTATCAGTGTGAAGGAGCATAGTCAGTATGAGTGTACTTCTGTTTAATCTAATTTTAGTTTACCTGGGAGATTCCTTTAGGGGAATATAATGATGTTGGGATATACAATGAAGTTAAGGAGGGAAGAAGGTGTTGTATTTATTCTTGAGGATGCTGAAAAAATATTGGTGGAAGACAACAACAAATATAAAATTTGGTGCTGTTATTTAATTATTTTCAACAGGCATCAGCACTGAAGTTATAGAATTAGGAAGATATAAATTAACAATAATGTAGACAATAGTATTTGCAGTCTAGTGAGGACATTTAACAAACCAACCCAGTCACTATTTGGATAATTTACTAATTCAAGTGACAAATTGTGAGCGAGAGGTTCCAGCAGGGAATTCCCTCTGCACCTCCCTGCAATACATTTCTAGCAGCTGCTTCTATACATTGTTAAACTATGTGTTTAGCGGGTCTTTGAGACGGACCACCCACTCACATCGACACATAAATTATTTGCTTATGTCCTACATTTTATTTTTAAATCCTGCCCTGAGGGCTGGAGGTTGCTTGTCTTTGAAATCTAAATTATGTAGTATCGCTGGGAATCCTCCTGTCTGTCACTCCTTTTGCCTTATTCCTTGTAGATAAAGAATAATAAAGAACACACTCATTCAGCTCATCATAAACAATGGTCTTAGTTTCACACAGGTTATCCAATTTCAAAGAAAACTAATCCCTTCTTTGTAACAGACAATATGTGCCTCAGATTCCCTAAGCATATTCTTGTGATCTGCTTGTGTTTTACACACTGCCATAGTATTTGCCTTTGATGGTCCGGGCATCATTAGATGGAGAAGATCTGTTAAAGGCTGCAGAACATTGTATTAAATTTGTTAGAATGTAGCATTTATGGACTATAACTAGATTACAACAAATATAAAGCCAGGGCCGGCGCTACCTATAGGCAAGATAGGCGTCAGCCTAGAGGGCACTCATCTTGGGGGGTGGGCTATGTATGTTTGTGTGTATGAATGGGTATGTGAGTGTCTAGGTATGTTAAAGTCTAGGCATGTTAGTGTGTCTGAGTAGGTATGTTAGTGTCTGGGTATATTAGTGTATCTTTCTGGGATTGTTAGTAAGAGCAAGAGTTAGCAAGAGAGCAATGTAACCCAAGGCCTGGCTATGACTAAATTAATGTTTGACTGTGGGGCATACTTTAGCCCCAGAGACTCCATTCTGGGCTATGTGCCGGTTGGGGAAGCAGAAGCACCCTCGAGTGTTCCAAGGGCTTACGTGACCAGGCTGTTAAACGTGAGGCTGTTCACAAACAGCGCAGCCAGCCAAGAAGATCTCCAGACTGCTGCTGAGCAAAGGGGTGAGTAAAGAAGGAGGGAGGGGGTAGTTAGAGAAAGAGGAAAATGTTATGTGTTTGTGAGCATGTATGTATGTGTGTGTAGGCACGGATGTGTAAGTTTTTGCATGAGCATGTATGTGTACGCATGGATGCGTATGTGTGTTTGAGCATGTGTTAGTGTGTAAGCATGGATATGTGCATGTGAGCATGGATCTCTTTGTGTAAGTCTGTGTGAGCATGGATACCTGAATGTAAGAGCAAGAGGTCATAATCAAAAACTAGATGGTCAGAGGCTTAGCTATAGTAGATGTGGAAGGGAAACAGCCTCTCATCAGAAAAGGTAGAGACTAATACAGTGAAAGAATATAAATATGCATGGGTTAGGCATAAATCTAATCTTAATAATTTAAGACAAATCCAAGGACTGATTAAGATCTGAGTCTTTACATCAGAAAAATGGGAAGACAAGGTGGGCCCAATGGGTCCTATTTGTTGTCAAATTCTTTATTTCTTTATTTAAATGTGTATATATATATATATATACACATTTTGTTTCATTCTTTTCATTACTTTCTAACATTTTACCATACATCAAAATACATTTAGCATCATAAAATAAATCATTGGTACGGATAACAGTGTTGTGTTAGTCCAAAGCGACAAGGTCACATTTCCTACCTTAGATTCTCCACTTGGGCTATCACCATCCATTAACCCAAATTAATTTATAAAAACAACATGGAGGTGTAAAATCTAAAATGACAGATGTTGTGTCTCTTGTTGCCTTTTGACTAATGCCCAATGTGTATAATCCCAGAGGCTTTATGCTTGCTTGCAATGTACAAGATGATGTAAACTTTCATGTCTGCTCCTGACACTTTTCTAAAGAGTTTTATTTTGTCTCTGCATTGTAAATTGTCATAAATATAATCATCCCATTTCATGTCTAGGTATAATTTATATTCATCGATATTTATGAGTTATGCAGTAAATCCCAAAGCAAATGTTTTATATGATGTTAATATTGGAGCAAACCAGCATTTGGATTGGAACAAGAGCAAACTATGAAACTGCTTTGTTACAAAACATAAACATAAACCATTAAAACAGGCTAATAAAAAGTAAAGGAAAAACTTACTAAAGGTTTTTTTTTCTCTTTCCTATCATCCTCCCTTCCCTTTTGTAACTTTTACTACTACTCAGTCTTATTCTTTTACTATTCAAAATCTTAATTTATTATGTCTTTTTAGATCCTCCCTTCTTCAACTGGCAAAATGACTCCAAAGTTGAATGTATAAGCACGAGTCGTATTTGTCTACATTTCAAGAAGTAAAGAGTTTATCTCCAACAAACCTGAATTGGAGAACGGGTCTGTGCATCCAGTGGCATAGATCTCTTTTATAGGGTCTTTGTCTACTTATACCAAGCTGAGAGGAAAATGCAGAACACTTTCAAAAGGGAAGCAGTGTGGCACAGGGCAGCTTATGCACTGCTTTGAAAGCAATGGAGTGACTTCCACACCTTTACACTTACTATCCTGTCGAAATATAGTGTGTCGCCCAGGCTAAATAGCATCAAAGGATCACAAGCTACTCAGCTGCAGCCAGTAAACTATTTATGTTTTGCAAGTTACCGAGTAGACATCTGATGTATAAGAATGGAATAATGTACATGCCATATGTCAAATAGTTTTAGATTCTATGTATTATTTCAACATCACAAAACATGTGCCTTGGGCTTATTACCAAATGTGAATATTTTGTGAACAAATATTGTGTTTATACTTGGTATCTGTGTACTAGGCACATATGGCGTTTGCATACTGTTTGTAGCTACATCGTGCTTTATCTGGAACAGCTAGTGTGAAATCTTTTCATGTAAATAGATGTTTGTTTTCTAAATAGGATGGTTGTGAAAGCCATACTACTCTCTCTGAGATCTTGTTACACATCAATAAAATGCCTTGTAGCTATAAATTTATTACAAATGTGCAAATACCAACCTCTTTAAACTTTTATATTTTACATATTCCAGCAGTGCAATATGTTGTTTTAATCCAAATCCAGGAAGACAAGATTTAAGCATTTCACATACCGTCCTTTATGAAATAGGAGACCAAGTGGGGGCTGTGTCCCCCTCCCCAGCTTTAAGCCTTTAAAGTGTCCAACATAACAGTTACATAAAGCCAAGAAATGCTTATGTTAGCTGTCTACGGTACTCAAAAGCATTATTATAGTTAGTATGTACTCAGCTGAGGTATCAGGATTACCAAGGGGAGCTAGCATTTTTACCTCTCTTCTACTCCTTCACGAGTACTGACGCTAGCATTATTCTCTCATACACAACGTTAATTAAAGTTATTCTGCTATTTATTTTAATGATGGTGGGGCCCACAATAAAATATATCAAATGTCTTATTGACCACATGTTCAGGGATAAAGTACTTCTTGTTGCTTGCAGTGCCGTTGAATTTGGCACTAAAAATAATTACTATAATTACTGTTGATACATCCAGATTATACAAGAGTGTTACCATTTTTACCTCTCTTCTACTCCCTCACAGGTAACCATGCACTTTTCCCATGTTGGAATTCACAATGAAATATGTGACTGCTCATCAAATGTTTTATTGACCATATGATCAGAGGTAGTGCACTACTTGTAGTTTACAGTTTTATATTTTAAAAAGTGTAAGCAAGTCAATAATTTTAAGAATATGGAGCCTTGCAGAAGAGTACGCAAATTGCACCATTGAAAAACATCCTATTGTGATGCAGAAGTACTTTGCAAGAGGTCTTCTGACTTCAATGAAATGTATGCTACCTGCTCATAAACATGATCTAAGAACTACAGGATAATACAATATGGTAATTTGTAAGTCCTTTCACACATAAATTTGCAACTAATGTGAGGCAACAATCTTTTTCATGTAAATGTTTTGGTGTAAATAGTTATCACATTTAGACACACATTAAATGTTGGCAGAATTCCTCATTAATTTTCTTCCATTATTCTTTGTTGATTCCAGTGAAGGATGAAAGCTGTAGGAATAACTTGTTTCCTGTACGAGGGATTTATGGGCTCTTTAAAATTTAAATTTAATTAGGAAGTATCAGACCAAACAGTCTGGCATTTCCATACCAATGGCAAACCTATCAAAAGTTACATAATATCAAATAAACAAAAGAGTTACGGGTGTTATATGTTTATTCTAAGAATGTGACCAATCAAAATAATGATGATTACCATAACACTATATAGATTATTTGAATGCATTATCACATTGAAAATGGCATGGAAATGGCAGCTGTAAAGAAGGTCTCCAGTTACGATAAGGATGACAGATGGGAGGTGGGAAGTGGGAGGGAGTGATGGGTGTTATTAGTGAGATGTGATAGGTGATGGGAATGATGTGTTAATAGGTGAGTTGTGATGTGTGATAGGTGTAAGGTGTGATGGGAGTGAGTTGTGATATGTGTAAGAAAGAATGTAAGAGTTGTAAGAGAGTGAGTTGTAAGGGTGTGAGGGAATGTGATGTGTGTGCTAGTGCATATACAGTTTTAGTTGCTGGAAGGGGGGGGGGCACGGCTTTACCTGCCCCCTGGGCCAGTAGGTACCAGACCTTCCCCTAAGCGAATTCTTCCACAAATGAATGTTTTATGAGTGCTTTAGTCATCCATATTATATTAAAATAATAATAGTAAATATTTTACAGCCTGTTGAGCATACTTCTAAACATTTACCAACTCTCATGACAGTAGCATGTTTTGTGTCCCATTTTACCAGTTTTGCAGAATGCAAATGAGCTTGATATAACTTTTTACAGTATTTTTTATTGAACAGCCTATGGCAGAGATCTCACACTTAAAAAAGACTATAACTTTGCCATCATCATTTATATAGTTAAAGCAGAATATAATTAACCCCTTAAGGAGTGTCAGCATCTCCAAGTCTTCCATTGCTAAGTGGATTGTTGCGGCCATCAACTTGGCATATTCTGCGGCCGGCCAACCTGCTCCTGTGGGGATCCGTGCCCACTCTACTAGGGCAGTCTCCACTTCCTGGTCCGAAAGATGTTGTATTTCGCCTGACTCTCCACGCTTTTGTACAGCATTACCATCTCGACCAGATGGCTCAGGAGGACAAGTCCTTGAGGCTGTTTTGTCTCCTTAAGTTAACCCACCCTTCTGCTTTGGTACATCTATCCTTAGTGTCACCTGGGAAACAGGAAGTTCTACTTACCGAGAGCTTCTTTTCTCTGCCAATCCCTGGTGACACATTTTTGTTCCCTCCCTTCCTTTCAATACATTTTGTTGCATCAGATTGCTTTTCCTGTGTGCTCTTTGGTATTCACTAGGGTTAGTAGGAGGGGAGGGGCTTTTCAAGTTTTGAGTTCTGTCCTATCTCAGGTACGGAGGAGGAGTCTATTCTTCGTGTCACCAGGGATTGGCAGGGAAAAGAAGCTCTCGGTAAGTAGAACATCCTGTATCTTGGTCTCATCGGAGCACAGGACATGGTTCCAGTAATCCATGTCTGCTTGTCTTCAGCAAACTGTTAGGGGCTTTCTTGTGCATCAACTTTAGAAGAGGCTTCCTTCTGGGACAACAGACCAATCTGATGCAGTGTGCGGCGTTGTCAAGTACGGGGTCTATACAGACAACTGTAATGACCCAGAGCACCCAAAGATGGTGTTCAGGAGTTATTGCGCAGTGGCAGGGGCCTGGTGCAGGCTGACTGCACTCTCCAGGGTGTTGAGCACCTAGGGTTGTGCGGTCACATTCCAGGGCCCTGACATAGAAGCAGATGTTGTCCAGAACAAAACAAAGTGATATCCTGCAGGCATCCTGGAGCAGTCATGATACATAGCTCTACAGACAAATGTGCAGGATGGGAGTAGGGAAGCTAAGCAGGGTAACAGCTGAAACATAACAAGCAAATGGGACAGAGAGAGTAAGGGACAGGGCAAGACCGAGCAAGAAACATAGCCAGAGAAGACATACATGGTACAGGACACAACAAAGGAAAGGGAACAAGGAACACAAGGCATGGAGTGAGCTGCCGAGATCCTCAGACGCTTCTCCTTTAAGCAAGGATAGGATATCTTACCTGGGGAGAGGAAAGAGGAACCGAGATCCTCAGATGATTCAGGAAAATGAGGGCAAAGGTACATAAGAGACAGACAATCATGAATACAGGACTAGCCTATGACTATGTGCTAATAATTGGAGATTCTGTCACATCATATGGCCATAGTATGCTTAGCACACCACTATGCCAAAGTACTCCAATATTCGGTGGGTCCTAGCACCAAACCCTGCCTACTGAATTATGAATAAGTTCAACGAAACATTAAATCTATACACAGAACAGAGAAGGATATACCTGTTACACTGTTATACAGGCTGTACGCTCACTACTTAACATTGTAGCAGAGTGACATTTACAAAAATGTGAGGGGTGTACTCACTTTTGTGAGATACTATAGATATATCATATATATATATATATATATAGTATCATATGCATCCGATCAGACCATACAATATGAACCATGCGAGGCATGGACTCGAGATGTGCTGTACAACAGTATGTTGTATATATATATATATATTTATGTAATAAAATCCACATTCAACGCAACCACACTATTTCTTGTGTCATTTTCCTTTACATGCACTATGCTAGTTTGCAAGTTGCTACTTTTCTGTTTATGGTCCCCTTAGGGCAATGTATTATCTCAATTCTTCAAACATATTTTTCTTGCTATGATTATATTTTTCTTTTACCTGATTTTCTATATAAATGATGCTATCTTTTATTGGTAATTATACCAAGAT